>DF357359.1:193248-212902 GCA_000787875.1 Solanum virginianum | reverse complement strand
CTTTTACTTTTATACGCTTGTAAGGAGTCCTATTAAAACCAAGAAATATAGGCCTGCTTGCCATCCACACCAGAATAAATAGAGTTTTTCGAAAAAACCTACTACTGGAGGAAGACCTCCTAGGGATAAGAGACATATGGCTAAAGAGAGCCAAAAAAGGATCTTTTATGTATAATCCTGCATAATCTTGAATGTTATCAGTTCCGGCACGTAGACCAAATATTACGATGCAAGCAAAAGTTCCTAGATTCATGGAGATATAGAACAACATATAAGTTATCATGCTTGCATATCCATCATTTGAGTCTCCAACAATTATTCCAATAATTACATATTCGATGTAGCTGAGTTTCTTTGGATGAACATGGCCTATGGACGAATATGCAAGCATACATTTCATGCTTGTTTGAGTAATAGTAATGAGATTTCCCAATATCATGCTAAGAATAGCTAGGATTTCCAGAAGAAGATACCATTCGTTTGATTAGAAATAAAAAGGAATACCGAAAATTCGAGTGGCTGAAGCTGAAGTAGCAGCAGCTACTTTCGAAGTAACAGAAAGAAAAGCAACGACTGGAGTGAGAGAGTTAGAGTCGAAAAGAGGATTAGTATGAGTTGGGTTTTTATTTATTGAATAAAGGAAGCAGAAAGGAGTGTGAATTAGGTTTTGAAGGTAGAAAGATAGTGTACAGTGCCTAATTTTCAGCTCAAATGTTCCTTGACCCTAGTCGAGCAGTTCAAGTTTTATTGATGAGTAGGCAAAGCTCTTAGAGACAAGCCCATAAAAATCTGAAATGGAGATGAATGTTTCACCATAGGCATGATACGAAATTTATCAAGACACTGGCAATTGCATAGAAGTTGGAACTCAGGACTTTGCAAACTTGGTTTTCCTGAATAATCCTCACTATTGCTGTTGTTTATTTTGGTAATAAAGCCTGGAGATGGAATTTATGCCTTTCTACATTTTTAACTGATTGATTCTTGAGTAGGTAATTATTGTTGATGATGGAAGTGCTGATGGAACAAAAAGAGTGGCTTTTGAATTTGTGAAGAGATACTCTGTGGACAACGTGCGAGTCATCCTTCTTGGGAAGAACCATGGGAAAGGGGAAGCTATAAGGAAAGTGAGTCCAAACTCAACATCTGATGAACTAATTCAGAAATTTTTCTGTATTATGTGTTTACAAAATCCATGTTTACACTGGCAATTGATTAAAGCCATTTGCTTCTGCGAAAGCATTGTAAAAACAGGGAATGCTTCACTCACGTGGTGAACTACTTTTAATGCTTGATGCTGATGGGGCAACCAGAATAGATGACATGGAAAAGCTTGAAAACCAGGTTTGTGGCCCTTCACTGCTGATTTAATGCATTTTTAATTGCATCCATCAAACTTTTTGTTAGTGCTACTTTCTTTGTAGTTAATTATTTTCCAGCCAGATTCATGCAGTTGCTAAAAAGGGACAAGAATCTGAAGATTCTGCTGGTAGAGATTCAACTATAAGAATATCAGATTTGCCCGCAGCTGCATTTGGTTCACGTGCTCACCTCGAGGAGAAAGCTCTAGCAACAGTTTAGTTTTGACTGATCTTGTTTGTTGTGTATATGTTGCATTGTTCCTTCTTAGTTCACGTATATTCTTGTACCTCCTTATGGTTTGATATCTGTGCCATGTTACAGAGAAAATGGTATCGAAATTTCCTGATGAAAGGTTTCCATATTGTGGTTCTCTTGGCTGCTGGTAGCGGAATTCGTGATACTCAGGTAATCTTGTACTCTATAGAGTAGCTCAAACCTCCTGTATAGAAGCCTTGATTGAAAATCGTTGGGTTTTACGCAGTGTGGATTCAAGATGTTTACCAGATCTGCTGCCAGGAAACTTTTTCTAAATATCCGTTTGAAAAGGTATTTTTCTAAATTTCGTCTATCTTGCTGTTGCCATCGTCAATTTTTTTTTGCTTTTCCTCGATTGGGCAGTAGGGAGCTTATGGACAATCCTTTTTCACAGGTGGTGTTTTGATGTGGAACTAGTCTACCTATGCAAATGGTTTCGGGTTCCAATGAATGAGATATCCGTTAATTGGACAGAAATACCGGGATCAAAAGTCAACCTGTTAAGCATCCCAAACATGTTGTGGGAGATGGCAATCATGTCTTTGGGTTATAGAACTGGCATCTGGAAAATCTACAGCTGAGTTTCTTATATTTTCAAGGTATACATAGTACTTGTAGCTCACTCTTAACACATGTAATGCTTCGCGACCTACTTGGTTCGAGACATTTAACCTTTTCTTGCACGACTACACTTTACGATGCCTGTTGTCCGACTTGTAGTAGCTGAGTTTCTTTGGATGAACATGGTGATCGATCGATTTGTTCCTCAGATGTACTTTTATAACAAGGTTAATGTTTTCCTTTTCCAGGATGAAGAAGCTTTAATGCATTCATTTGAAATGACTGTCTTTTCTTGATTTGCTATAATTTACAAGTGTCCTGTCATACAGTATGTGTTTTGTCCATTTTATTAAGAAAAATATTACTTACTAATTTGTGTCATAACATAATTGACCCAACTCACCGATGGATGTCAAACAATAAGGACAATGAAATTGGTGAAATTTCACAAAGTGGGTCTAAGAAGAGTAGAGTATACACTGATCTTTATCACTATCTCTTCGAGTTTGTTTCCGAAAGAATCTCTACTCGAGTAAAAGAAAGCAGTATATGTCATTAAAAAGAAATGCGACAACTAAATGCGAAGTAACGGTAAATATCAACAATAGGGTGCAGTCACCTAAACACATATGCTAGACGCGAACAATACCAGTGACTACAAGAATCTGCGGATACGAAGACCGATAAGAAGCTTCACCCAGTCCAAGATGAAAATACGACTCAATTATCTACTAATCTTATACCCTTACTTCAAAACCTTTATCTATATTAGCGATCATTATCGTATTTAAGTGTTTTGTTACGAAAATACGAAGAAAACATTTGGCTAGTAATAATATTCTAGAAGCATTAGTATTTTTTAGATTATATTTGTTAATTTAATTTAGCAGAAAACATGTCAGTAAAATACAAATGATGTCATTTAATATTACTTCTATTTATTTTTACTTATCATGTTTCGTTTTTCGAGAGTCAAATTGCATTAACATTAGCCAACATTAATATGATACTAAATGATGATATTTTTAAATATTTTGTTCTGAAGACGCACCGCAATTTGTTCTAATTCCTAATTGGGTTTGTTATTTTATTTTGGAAAAAATACACAAATAAACCTAATGTGAAATTATTTACCCCCTAGTAGATCTAATCCAAATTATTTACCTTTAATGAATCCATGATCCAAACTATTTTCCTTCTACCCCATTTTCCCCTTTTTATTTTGCCTCGACGTCGTGCTGGCATCAACATGAATGCTATGAAATAATCCTTTGTGATACTCTAACAGTATATTGATACTCAATTGGTATCATATAGGATTATGATTTTTTTTTGAGAAATAAATAAGAAACAAATAAAAAAATTATTAAACTCTAAGTTAGTAGAAAATACCCAATTCGTATCATATAAGATTAGGTTTTTTAAGAAACAAATAAAAAATAATTAAACTCTAAATCAGTAGAAAATATATTTGTTGTGATACTCCATTGGTATATTTATACCATATTGATATCATATAGGACTAGAAAATTATTAAAATTACAAAATTATTTATTAAACTTTAGATTAGTAAAAAATATATTCTTGTGATACTTCGTCGGTATATTGATACCCTATCAGTATCATATAATTATTGAGCTCTTTTTTTAATAAATAAAATAATTAAGAGAAAATTATTAAAGTTACGAACTTATTTATTAAATTCTGAATTGGTAAAAAATATATTCTTTATGATACTCTATCAGTATATTGATACCATATCGTAATCATATAGGATTGAGCTTAATCCTCTTTGATACTCGGTCGATATATCATACAAGGTGGGTGCTGATATCAGCACATGAATAACGATGTCAGCACACGAATATTAATAGTAGTGTCACGCTCCGGAGGGTACCCCAGACATTGCCAACACTCAGAGACTATTGCTAGTCCCCAAGTGAACCACTTGAACTCATCATATTCATTCACTCAATAAACTCTATCAATCAGCTGAAGACTAAAGATAATAATGGGCAATCTGATGTCTCAAATAACATATCAAATAAATAGGCTAGTATGGAAGAAACTAACTCAACAAAATCTCAATATCAATAACTCAACTCTAGTCTATGGAGCCTCTATCAATATCAAATGGTGTCATGACAGACCCATGACTACCTTAATTCAAAAGTAAATCTAGCTTAAGTCTAACTCTAATAAGCTAGATGAAAATAAAATATTGATCCTCTGAAGTAAAAGAGGCTCACCAACTCTGTTGACTGCGATAGATCCTTAACGATGTACCTATTAACGATCTCTAGTATCTGCGTCAGCATCATAAAATGATGCAGTCCAAAGGGGGCGTCAATATGTGGAATGTACGAGTATGTAAAATGGCTGAATGAAACAAATGCAGGTAGAATAATATAGAAATAAGATCAACTCAGAATATAGTCAATTAGAATGTCAAATGTATATCTAAAGCAAGAATAAAGAGTAGATAAGTGACCCATCAACCTCGTCAATCAACTCAAACTTAACTCAACTCGATTTAGAGTACTATCAGTTTGGGACCTATCTAGGAGTTTCTCTTACCCGACAATAATCAATTCTGAGTCAGTGATTGTACAACAATCTCACTGATGTTGCCACAGTCGTTCCGTACTTGTCAGGTAAAGAACGAATCAGATCCACTAGGGATCTAGCCTCAACAAGTCCTCTATTGCTTTTAGGGACTTTAACTCAGGAGGGAACCTTAATGTAATGATTCTATCCTCACGTACGCTTGACAATATAGTTAATGAGTGTAAGTTGGATTTCCTCATACTCTCCGCAAGACTCAATGCTCCCCGCAAGACTCAATGCTCATAAGACTCCTCATCTCAATTTATCATCTCGATTAGCCTCGTGGAGGCTCTCATCATCTCAATCAGTCTCATTAAGACTCTTATCATCTCATTAACTCAACTCAATTGGGCCTTTTGGTCTATCATCTCAATCATCTCATCAACTCAGTTATCATTTAATAACTCAAGGACTTAGATCATTCATTAAGAGGAAGTTAATTAGACAAAACTCTAGAATTCAATTATGAATACTTATAAGATCATCAAGCTCTATTAACTCAACATCATACTCAAATCACAATTACAATCAACATACTCACGTCAAAGCTCTAGATTTCATCCCTAGGTTCATTCATGCATCTTTTATGAAATTACATATACGGCTTGTGGAAACAACTCATATAAAACATTAAATCAGTAAAATAAGTTTGTGATAATCATCAACACATGAAAATACATGTAATAAATATAATTTATAAAAAAAATACTCCAGAATCATGTATGTAGACTCATTGGACTCTCAACTCCTCTAATACCATCAATGAGGGCATATGGAAGAACAATTACATGCTTTAGTTTAGCCTTACATACTTGGTGTGAAGCTTTTGACCATCAACCTCGAAGAACTCTCCTCAAACTCCTCAATTTCTCGCTCCTCTTCTCTTCTCTTTGGCCTTAGTCTTTGTTAAGAACTTAGAAAGGCTTAGGAATGGGGATTAAAACCTTTTTTATGCTCAAAATGACCCATTTAGACCGTGTTTTAAGTTTAGGAGGGGTTGAGAAAGGTCTGAAATGTCCCTTACAAAAACTGGGAAAAAAAAGTTCGCCAAAGGGATAGGGGGTCCGCGACGCGGACTTGGCCAATTTTTGGGGTTTTGCATAAAAAATTCTCCAATCGAGTTTTCTAATCGTGTAGAAAATATTTGGACCAAATCTAAGTGTAACTCCACAGCAGGTGCGCGTCGCGCACTCTCACTAGAATTCATTTTGCATCAAAAAATTATCTTCTGATCCTGTTGCTCTAAAAATCAATCGAGACCATCGCCCCACACAATTTTTCATGTTGATCGCATTTTGAACCTCAGATTTGCCAGCGGAGTTTGGAAAGACGCGTTACGCGCACATCTCTCATCTAGAGGTATTTTGGTAATGTGACCGAATGTTACAAGTAGGGAGGGGGGCTAATTTTAATAATAGAGGGGCATAAAATGCAAAAGGGTATATGAAGGTAAATAGTTTGCTTTAAAGAGCTATAAACTTAGTTTTCCTTTTCAAGTTTGTTTCATCCATTATTTGATTGATACTCGAGTTATTTTCATGTATGTGCTTGTTGAATTGATCGATGCATTTCACTAAGAAAGAGACTATTAGTTTTGTCCTAAAGAAAATGTTTCAATTTACCACCAACGGATATGGTGCAATAGATAAGGAATCAAAGGTATTGATTTTGAGCTCTCATGTGAAACGTGACAAGTAAAAGAGTACACAATAAAGATAAAATAATGTGCAAACCTGTTGGAAGGTGCTGAGGGAAGCCAAGATAGAACCTCCAATCCAGACACTATATTTCCTATGAATATAAAAAAAATCTCACTATTCTCGAATAAGATTCAAAAGTTTTTTAAGATTCTTGACGAACAGAAACATAAATCTAAACTGTTGTTGGTATCACAAATTATACATCAATAATTTGAGTATTTCCTATGATTCGAACTCCTTTGATCTCTTGGACTTTGGTTGCATTATAATCAACTTCATCTCCGTATAAAACATCACTGCACCAAATAATGACACATTCTGCAGAAAAACACAGACGAAACTTTAGTTACTTCATCTTCATGTTTAACTTGTAACAAAAAAAAAAGGCTTGAAACTCAAAAGGAACATGGAAAAATCAATGAGGTTGTGTACCTTAGCCAAGCTGAGAACATGAGGAAAGAACCAAATAGAAACCTTCCTATGATGGAAAGTAACCCCATTACCAAAGACGATTTCGTTGTGGAGTGATGGGAAGGGAAGAACAAAATTCTCTTTACAAAATTAATTTTATCGTTCTATGTTAGATCTGTCATATAAGTAGATAGATCAAGTTGATGTTTGTTAGATTTAGATCCATATTTGAAGCACTCAAATTAAATGTTACTTGGGATTTTTCAATTTTACCAAAAAATCTGTTTTGAGTCTTGTTGTATCAAATGTTGGATATATATATATATATATATATATATGTATATATGGCTCTATAATATTTTGCTTTTAATTAGAGGTAATAAAATTAGATTATTTTTAATACAAAGGACGTGGTTTATAAATTTTAATTAAATTGCGGAGGTGAGAGAAGGTTGACTGTTAACTTACTAAAAACTATAGTAGATTAGTTGTCTGCCCCATACAAGTAGTCGTAGTATTGCTTTTGTAGTTGGAAAAGTTTCTATGGGACGTTGAAAAGTTCGAAGCAAGTTGTAGGATTTAAAATAGAAAGATGAGCAAAGAAGAGTATGTTCAAGATATTAGGCGGTGTGATCCCCAAATACAACGCATAGCGTAAGCTTAGTGCATTGGACTACTAAAACAACTACCTTTTTGCGGTTTTGTTTTGAAGACAAGTTGTTTTTGTTTTTCCTTTTCTCTCCTCATTTTCCAATCTTTAATGTGATATTAGATTACCTTAATATATGCAAGGGCACATATAAGTACATTTTCACCTCCCGGTCCTAAGACTGTGGGTTCGAGTCATCATCACCACCACCACCACCAACATATCCAGTGGAATACCACAAGTGGGGATTGGTGAAGATAAAATATACGCAGACCTTATCGCTACCTAGATAGACTGTTTCTGAAAAACTCTCATCTCAAAAATCAAGCCCTAAGCAGAAGATAGTGGATTCAAGTCACCAAAGGAGCAAAAAGGGTGAAGGGGAAGATACTCAGAAAACATTATGAAACAGTTGAAACTTACTAATTGAATAAAAATAAAAGAATCATCAAACAATCAACTCTTTGTCCTCTCAAGGTTTTTAATAGAAAAATGAGAACAACAAATACAGAAAACAAAGAGTCGATATTTCAAGCTGCATTCCTCTTATCATAATATTATTGTCCTCTGGAAAATCAAAAGCATTTTCTGTGGACAATTGAAGGACCTGATTCGTCGTACTCCGCCTTTGCAATCCACATCTGCGACAAGAAAAAACAGAAAAATCCATGAGAGACTGTATGAAGCTTAGAGCTATGGTAGAGCTAAGGGGTGTCGAGGTTCATCTGAACCCCCTTCGTCGAAATGTTGAATCCCCTTGACTTCTTGATGTGCTTAGAATAACTATGCCTCAGTCCTAAATAAGTTGGAACCGGCCAGATATGAATCCTCACTAACCAACTTACTACTTAAGCTCAACTCATGTCATCATAATAATTCTCGTCACATTTTGCTTCTCGAGAGTCAAATTGCATATGTGAAAGTTGCAAGCCCACAAGTGAGGTCTGGAGAGGGTAGAGTGTACGCAGACTTTATCACTACCTCAAGGAGATAGAGAGGCCTTATAGTTTTAGAACATCAAAATTTAAAATATTGAATTAATCTAATTCAGTTCAACTTCGAGAATTAGTCAAATTGACTCTCATGTGAAACGTGACAAGTAAAAGAGTACACAATAAAGATAAAATAATGTGCAAACCTGTTGGAAGGTGCTGAGGGAAGCCAAGATAGAACCTCCAATCCAGACACTATATTTCCTCTCTGGTGGAGCCACAACCTTAATCTTCATGCTGCTTGGAGCCAATGCAGTTAATTCCTTGCTCATTCTATCCGCAATCCCCGGGAACATGGTAGTACCACCACTGAGCACTACGTTACCGTAGAGGTCCTTTCTAATATCAACGTCGCACTTCATGATTGAGTTGTATGTGGTCTCGTGGATTCCAGCTGCTTCCATACCGATAATTGAAGGTTGGAATAGGACCTCAGGGCAACGGAATCTTTCAGCACCGATGGTAATAACTTGACCATCGGGAAGCTCATAGCTCTTCTCAACAGAAGAGCTGGTGTTTGAAGTCTCTAGTTCCTGCTCATAGTCTAAGGCTATGTAAGAGAGTTTTTCTTTCATGTCCCTGACGATTTCTCGCTCAGCTGAGGTGGTGAATGAGTAACCACGCTCTGTGAGGATCTTCATCAAATGATCGGTGAGGTCACGACCTGCCAAGTCAAGACGAAGAATGGCATGTGGGAGGGCATACCCCTCGTAAATTGGGACAGTGTGGCTGACACCATCACCAGAATCCAACACAATACCTGTAGATACATAATGAATTAGCGCTTATTACCACAACAACAACAACAACATACCAGTGGAATCCAACAAGTGGGGTTTGAGAAGGATAGAATGTACGTGGACCTTACCACTACCTCACAAAGGTAGAGAGGTTGTTTCCTAGGAACTCTATTTCAAAAACCCGTAAGTAGAATAAATTAGATATGGAAAAAAGGGAAAGGAAAAGAAAAGGAAACAGAAAGAACGAAATGAAAAACACATGATAACCACACCTCTTCATAACAAGTTAGCGAAATGCTAATTCAACACCCTCCGAACAAAGGTGAATTTTGTCTTGCCAATCCTAGATGACTACCCTATGATGAATTCTGTGGTTAAAATATAACAGAAATGGCAATTGTACACTACGTGCATTGGTTAAATGCATCAGAGGTAGACTTCTTTTTCTATGTTATTCATCTTCTTTTTTCGCAAAACAATAATCGTATTCACCTTGCATCACAACAACAACAGCAACAACGTAACAACATAAATATGCTTATGAATGAAGATTGGCTTACCTGTGGTACGACCACTGGCATACAGAGAGAGAACAGCTTGTATAGCAACATACATAGCTGGAGTATTAAAAGTCTCAAACATAATCTGTGTCATTTTTTCACGATTAGCTTTCGGGTTAAGAGGTGCTTCAGTTAGGAGGACGGGATGCTCCTCTGGTGCAACACGAAGCTCATTATAGAAAGTATGATGCCATATCTTCTCCATATCATCCCAGTTGCTAACAATACCATGCTCAATCGGGTACTTCAAGGTTAAGATACCTCTCTTTGATTGAGCTTCGTCTCCTACATAAGCGTCTTTCTGACCCATACCTACCATCACACCAGTATGACGAGGACGACCAACAATACTAGGGAATACAGCTCGTGGAGCATCGTCTCCAGCAAAACCAGCCTAGATATTGAAACAACATCAGAATCTTAGATATTGAAACAACATCAGAATCTATTTAACTTTAACATATATTGTCAAGTGTCATCAAAATCTATGCTCCCCGGACTCTTCAAAAATGTGGACAGATGCGTGTTAGATCCTCCAAAAGTAGTACATTCTTGGAGGATCCGACGTTGGTGCAATAACATTCTGGAGAGTCCGAGCAACATAGGATGAATAACATGCTACAGCACTAACTCTGTTATATGCATAATCGTTGGCGTATATACCACAGATTACAATAAATTACGGTTGAAAATAAAATGCATATACACAACCAACAATTTTCAGCTTACCTTGACCATTCCTGTTCCATTGTCACAGACGAGTGGTTGGATATCCTCACCTTCTGCCATCTTATGTTACGTCCTGGATCGAGAAGTAAACATTTAGTAAAACTATACAGCTTCAAAGATCTTCTCTTGTGTGTATTTAAAAGACATAATGTTAGAAGTTCCACATCGGTTGTGGGATGGGAAAACGGTATCTGGGATCCTTGCCTGATGAACTATCGTTCGGAGTTGAACTAGGTCCAAACTCCATTTCTTAACATGGTGTTGAAGTCAGGCTCATCCCAACGATTTCTTTATCCGATGATGTTGTCTACGCTATAATTGACAGGCTCGGGTGTGGGATGGAAAATTGTTCTCCTAATATAGTCGGACAATCCTCATCTCATGAACTAGTTTTTGCGATTGAGTTAGACTAATGTCCATTTTTTAACCTATAATCAACATTTCTAAATAGCATTTGATCCTAGAAGAAATTATCGAACGCAATTATTCGTGTTCATTGACCAACATTCATTATATAGACAACTCATGATGCACATAAATCAGATCCAAATCAAACACATGAACCAAAACAATACAACAACAGAAGACTTCTTGAAAAGAGAAGTTTTTGGGCTTTCTGTTGTCACGTGACCAAGAGATCATAGATTCATATTGCGGAAATGACCTTTTGACTGCGTATAGAATCTGATTGAAACATGTGCAAATACCCTCTACATTCATACACACATTTGAAGAAAAAACATATTCATTTTATACATTTTCTTTATAATTGTGGCGTTTGTGCTAGCTTATAGACACCTAAATTATTCCACGAATATCTATCAACTCCCACTAACAACAGATAACTCTGTCCATTAATCTTGAAACATCACATAAATATGATAAGACTCATACATACATATATATATAATTTATCAAAATTCATAAATTTAAAATCCTGACTCGATCTCTGCTTATATATATTGAATCCAATTTCACAAAACGCATCAATTTCATATATTAAAACATGAAATATAACACAAATTTGAACAATGAAATGCAAGTGAAATTGTACCTTTGGGAGATTGAAATCTTAGAGAGAATTTTTTTCTTTTCTTTTATCTTGTATTCCTTATTGGTGGAGATAGAAGAAAAATTGGAGGGATTATATTGAAAATGGAGAATAAATATCAGCCGTTGGATTAAACAACAGTACTAATCGAACGGACATTAATGATACAACGTGAGAGGTTATCATTGTTTCATTAAGTGGTCCCTACTGGCCCCACTTATTTCGCTTTTTCTCTCTTTTTTATTTATATTATTATTTATAAAAAGAAAAAAAATTGTTTTTATTTATCTTTTTTTTTTCCAACTTGAGTTAATTAACGGAAATAGTTTTTTTTTTTAATCACCTCTGACTGTTAATGTATAAAGTAAGTAAATAAAAACTGCGTAAATCTTTGATCTGTCCATGTTGATGTGACTCCAATCATAAGTAATCTTAATTAATATAATAAAGGGAAATTGGATCTTGAAAATCTTCCTAACCCCCCCATGATCATGAGGTGTGTCTACTAAATCTCATTTGCTTGTACACAAGTTGGAAAGTTAATAAAGAGAAGTGGGGGTCAGCTTCAAAGATTTAAAAAAAATTAGATTCTTTTTTTATAATGATAGTATTCGATAAGGAAAATCGAAATTAATTTCGTGAGATATCCGCTACTTAAAGTATTTAATAACTTAAAAGAAATCACTGTAAGTGTTTTGTCTTTGTCATAATTTTTTAACTTAAAAACTCATGATTCTGAACACATTTCATTGACCAGTAGACTACGTATATTTTGGTCCAAAGGTTCCACAGCAAAAGCACCTCTTATATGAAGCCTGATGGCCAAGCTAGTTAGAAGGGATTGGTTATACCTATCCAATCAATAATTGTTATGACTGACTCGCTAAATGTGATTTGATATCAAGACAAACAGTAAAAAAATTCATATTAGGCAAAAGTCTGAAGTACGATTCTCTAGAAAAGAAAATGATTATCTAACACCATCCTTGTATAAATTAGTTAAAGAAAAGGAGTGTGTGGGGGTCATACTCTATAGCCATTTCAACTTTTTGTAAAGACTTCCAAAGATTTAAAAGACCATGTGTGATTGTCTTAAAGACTTTTGCCTTTTTCTCTTATGATGATTAAAGCAATTAATACAGCAAATGCATCCTTTAGCACATGCCAATCCAACTTAAAGACTCACGCTTTTTCTCATCATACCGTTGTCATCTATAACAAGTTGAACCTTTATATGCTCATTTTTTCAGTATTTTTAATAATTGTGGTGTGTTCTATTTAACTTACGTACAACTTCACTAGTTTCACCGAAATATCTACAACCTCCCACCAACACAAGTAGTATCGGATAACTCTGTTCTTTCCACCAGTACATACAACAATAACATATCTAGTATAATCTCACAACTGGGGTCTGGGGAGAGTAAAATGTACGCAGACCTTACCACCGCCTTATAAAGGTAGAGAGGTGGTTTCTTGGGAACCCTTGTCTCAAAAACTCATAAGCAAAAAAACCTTTCTGCTAGTACATATACATGATAATTCTCTCCGCCAATAGATTTAAACTTGATGGATTCAACCTATATTTTTTTTTACATTAAACTTATTATACTTTGTACACTATAGGTACAAAAGTTTAATATTTAATGAAAAATTTGATGATCTAGTCACACACATACAACAACATACCCAATGAACCTACTTTAGATAGGTTGCATTGGCCTCTGTTTGTAAAGTTTATTGCAAACTGTTACATATTATAAGATCATTGTCATAAACAATAGACTAGTGCATAACAAAGATTCTTGAAGCCATCACAAAGAAGTACAACAACAACATACCCAGTGTGACCCCACAAGAAGGGTATGGGAGGGTGAAATGTAGGCAGACCTTACCACTATCTCATAGAGATAGAGAGGCTGTTTCCGGGAAACCCTTGTTTCAAGAAACCATCACAAAGAAGTGAGAACTACAAATATCATTGAACTCAAAAGACTATCTGGTCTAAAAAGAAACTAAGACAGAATAGTAATGCAAGAGAAAAATGTTATCAAGTATTACATTCTTTAATGAGAAACATAAACCTTCAAAAGTTGCAGGTTCACACAAAATGGTCAACTAAATAGATAATTATCGGGCTTCCTCACATCGTCAAGGAAATGGTCTACAGGAATGGAGGCAATATCACCCATCGTCGAGGATACTTTGGTCTTCCTTCCTTTCCATCAAAGAGCTGCAAAGAAAAGGTGCAAAAAGTTAAGAACCAGAAGCAATGACACAATAAGATAGAAACTTCCCGATAAGCACAAATAAGTATTTGCTTATAGCACATGATATTGCTAGTTAGAAGTTCTGTTAATTTGTCTAAAAGCTTCACTGTTCAGTAAAGTAGCTTATAAGATGACTTAAAAGAGCAAAACAAAACTTATTCATAGTAGCCATCGCATCTGTTGTACTAATGCATATTCACTAAAATGGACAGTGTTAAGTCTGAACTGTCTGCTGTGACAATAAGCAAATGGTAGAGAGCTTTCGGAATAGAGTAACCATATTTCATATATCTAAGTTCTCTCTAGATGATAAGTTCATATGTTTTGGGAAGAATGGATTTGTATTTCCTTTCCTTGGGTTAACCCTTTTTTTCCCTGTGAAGTGCAGTGTATCAGCAAAAAGAAGTAGATAGAATAGAATAGATAATATCTGTTTGAAATAGAACTACATGCATCAAATTTTGAAGTCTACTGATGAAAGAAGACTTGGTCCGGCGACAAGCCTCCATGTAGATTTAGTTATACGATGCATGTAAATCCTAAGGAATGAACGCTGTTTTTTATACTCGTAAAAACCTTATTTGTCCCTTTTTTTAAGAAGAATGAGGTCAAATAAACCATAGTTACCTTCTTCAAACGACGATGCTTTCCAAGAGCCCAGTTAGTCATAATGCTAGCAGCAACAACCATGAAGATATAGCCTGCAACAGTCTGAGTAGCAATGTTGAAGCCCAACCACTGGTAGATTTCTGTAGTGTAATTTGCACAGGTGACAATATTGAACAAGAAGCCACGGGGTATTTGGTAACCTCCATTACCACTGGGACTCCGGAGATTTCTCAACAATAAATGGCAATAGAAGTTTGCCACCTGACAAACTATCCCAAAACCAAATCCAATCTTCATCTGGAGATCACTAACAGGAGTAAAACGAGGATGATTCACGAAGTAAGCAATCAAAGCTCCAAAAGACCAATAATAGGCACAGTTCCGGAAAACATTGGAAATTGGAGAAGTGGCATGGCTGAAGCGGTGCACAAAGAAGGTCTCCATGATACGTTTGAAGTAGTGGAAACACCAGTAATACAAGGCATAAGTCTGGACAGGGTGGATTACACGCTCTTCTTTGTAGCCAAAATACTTGTAGACAGGGAAGTAGTAAAAGATAGGATAGAGCAGCAGAGGCCCCAGATATTCAAAGAAGAAAAGTGTGCTATACTTGACTTGTGGACCCAGATCCTTGAAAACTACAGTCAATTCGCCTGTGCTCCCCTTAGTATACTCACTTAGGCTCTTCTGGTAGTGAAGAACAGTTGGCCTCTCTTTTGAGCCAGGTTGAACAGGCAGGGTGAGTCGTTGTCTAGAAGGATAGTATTTTTTGGCTGTTGAGATCAGAAGTAAACAATATTTTAATGGAGTCAAACTCATAATAATGCAACTTCTAGAAACAAGAAACCGGCATCAACAAAAGGCAATAGCAGTCCACAACTAATCTAATGGAGTGATTCTTGCCAATTTGTGTTCAATTTCAAACCACATGAAGTGCCAGATAATAATCATTGATGTTTTAAATATTATACGTCAGAATGATCCCATAACAATGCCAACCACAGATGTAGAAATGATTAAAGGATTCAATAAAGAAAATGCTCGATTGTAATCTGCACAACTGGGAATGACATGTCGACGTGGAGTTAAAACCTTGCATGCACGCAATTCATCACCCCACCATTCACTAAAAAAGAAAAACTGTATATCATCACTTTAAAACAAGAAATGCACCATAACATCATTGGGAATAATTTGGCAAATAAAGAATATCCAGTTTGATACAAACATTTGCAGTTGCTAGATTAGCATAAACTCTTTAACTACATGTCAATGTATCAAGCAACACGTACCAACTACTTTGAAGTAATTCAGCTAAGAAAAGCACTCACCTTTTACACAACTTATGATCCTCCTATCTGGACTAAATTCTAAGAATATCTACTTTGAATTAAGTTGATGCAAAAACTGTGCAGATGCATCACTGTTGTTGAGATCATCCATCATCAACCAATACAATCTAATTGAACAAGTATCACTTGTTTAAATGAAGTCAAACGGTGCTTCTTCCCTTTAATCTTTTATTGCACATCTTAATTCTAACACTTGACTGCATGAAACTTAACCCCTTCATGCCATTTTAGGCGCACAACTTAAAACTTTTTTAGGTCAAACTTTTCAAAACTGAATTGGAATCACTACCGATTAGTTCAAATTTTTTTTACTGATACTTGAACAATGGAAAATCATTTTATAATCCCATTTAAATTGATGACTATATTTTCAAATTGTTACTATAACATACTATAAAAGTATAAAGAATGCACACTGAAAACAAAAAAAGTTTGTCAAGAAAAGCTTAATCTGTGTCTTCAAATATTCAAATTGGGATAAAGGAAATACATACTTCTTATACATGTTATTAGTCCCATTCCAAAGAGGTGAATATCCTACCTAGTGGCCAGAGATAAATGGAAGTAAGAATAGCCTATCAATACGCTTGGTTCCATTACAAGATGTCTTCCTCTTGTTAAAAATCAAACAATGAACTCTATTTAAATTGATGATTATATTTTCAATATTTTTGTAATATCCCCTCTGTTACACTTTATGCATTATTTTCGAAAAAGGTAGCACCTTTCTATATTTGAAAATAATATAACTTCAAACTTTTCATTTTATTCGTGACATGCATTTATAACCATACAAATGTTGTGGCATGTCGAGGACCACAAGTTTCAAAAGTCTATTTCTTTCTTGCATTCTGTGTCTGGTCACACACTATCACATTAATTGAAACAGAGGGAGTGGCATATAAGTCCAAGAGAAAAACAAAAAAGGATTGCCAATAAAAATTGATCCGTTCACTTCGATTGAGTAATGGGAGTACATCCTTCTAATTATCTTTTTTATCAAGGGGAGTACATCTTTCTAATAGATGTTACTATTAACCTGACTTATCAAAATTATATGTTGTTTGTCTCAATCCAGGGTGATGAACTTCAGCCTACTGGTAGACTGGTAGAAAACAAAAGAAAGCGAGAAAACATTTTTGTGACTTAATTAATCCTTGCTTACATAGACGTACATAATGGAAGAGGACAAACACAAATACACGCACACATGCTCTCATACACTATATCTCCTGATATTGCAGCCGAGAAAAGATAGAACAAACAAATCAATCAAGGTCACGAGGTAGAGAATCGGAAAAAGGACATAAAAACATGGGCAGCATATCAACTTGCTTTAAATCTCCAAAACCACTCTACATATGATTAAAAAATAAATACACGCACACAAAAATAAAAAACTTCCTTACTTCTGATGAAGCAATTAAATCATAAGAATCATACAGAGAGTAGAATCACATCTTAAAAATTGAAACCACAGATTTATTAATCCCTGAAATGACCTATATATAGAACACTAAAATTACCAGGAATTTTTAGTGTGAGACAAATCAATTTGTTAACGTTATTACCCCCTTCCCCCTCAAACTACTCTGCCTTTTGATTAGTCAAATGCCTCAAGGCTGATATGATAGATATTTTTCTCTTGCAAATGTCAACCTTTTAACCAGTATATCAGAGGAAAACAAACGATTTCACTGTCAAGAACTTTTTCAAGAGACAGATCTTCTGTTTTCTTTGAAAGACGCATGAAGTATGAACTTGTAAAACGAAGCAACTTTCTCTCATTAAAGGTAAAAATGAACTAGGAGATTTTTCCATATATGTCTATGCCTTGCTAGGGAGAGTTAGCCGATGTCTGTGCTAGTGAGAGATAGTAGCTACTGGTATAATAATCCAGGTGTGCGGTTACTTTCTTTTAAAAAAAAGATTACAAACTAAGCTACCATTTTCGTACACAATAATACAGTCAACTGAATACCGTTAAAAAGGTTTAATCTTTGAAATCACTCCGAATAACAGAGCCAATATCACATTGCAATAGAAGAAATACATACTTCGTTTATGAATTGCCTCCTGCAAATCAGCAACTGTAGCCTGAAATGACGACGACGACAACAACAACAATAAGCAGAATTACATAAATAAACCAATAAAACATCAAATAAGGCATCTCTATACATCATTTATAACGAATGGACCATTATTCTACTTAAATATACATTCATGCATGAAGAATTGAGCATCAAGCAAGCTGAATTTTACGAAACAAAAACAAACCCAGATGAGGAAAGATGGAGAAACATACAGAATCAGTGAAAACAACAAGTATAATTACATAAGTAAACCAATAAAAATTGAAAATCACGCATCTACGCGCATTAGATTTCAAAACGAATCGATCAGTACGCGTTCATATACCAAAATTGAGCATCAATCAAGCTGAACTTCACGAAACAAACACAAACCCAGATGAGGAAATACGAAAAACACGCAGAATCAGTGACAAAAACAAGCAGAAGTACATACCAAACAAATAAAAAACATAAAATACGCGTTCACGTAGCAAAATTAAGCACGAATCAAGCTGAATTTCACGAAACAAAAACAAACCCAGATCAGGAAACCTACAGAATCAGCGAGTTCAAGTCCACCCTTGATGAGTTCTTTGCCGCTACGTGTAACCACCAAAACCTTCATTTTTGCTCCCCAAACTTTGGGATCTACAAGAACACAACTATCTTCTGAGAAATAATGAATAGTGTGAGGAGGTTGAGATATTTAATGGCGCTTGATAAGTAGTAGAAGTAAGCAATTAATGGCGTTTAGTTGGGTAGAAAGTAGCTGAACGAACCAATCCACCATCTCCAACTCCAAATTATGAATCTCAGTTCGTTCGTTTGACCATACATCTGTTCTATTGGGCTCAGGGTCCACTTTCACTAGGCCCATGACCCGGAAAATATCTCTCGAGATAAAATATGAGATTATTTTATTAATTTGCTCTTCATTCTTTCTGTTTCTACGAGATAAAGATAATGTGTGTATGTTGTTATTGTTGTTGCTGTCTTTGGTTGAACTTTTAATTTGATATAAGCAATTTCAAGATTATTTGTACACTCTATCATCTTCTGATTACACGGAATATTTTGTTATTATTGTTGTTTCGTATGATTTTGAACTTTTAATTTTGACTATTTATTTCACAATTGTAATTATTATATTTTTATTTGAGGTAGATGACTATTAGAAATAATCTTTCTATATATTCACAATTAGGGGTGAACAAAACCAAACCGCAAACCTGAACCAAACCGCAAACCGAGTCAACCCGACTAATGGTTTGTCTTGATTTGGTTTGGTGTTGACGAAATAAACTCGACTATTTTTGGGTTGGTTTGGTTTTGATTTTAAAAAATCAACTCGAGACCAAACCAACCCGACATTGTATATACACACATATATATATATATGTATATGTATATATATGTATATACATGTGTGTATATGTATATATATGTATATATATGTGTGTGTATATATGTATATCCATGTGTGTGTATACATATGTGTGTGTGTGTGTGTGTGTGTGTCTATATATATATATTTAACACTCAACTTTTTACTGCAAATTTAGAAGTCGTTTAGCCTACCTCATTGATTAAGAATTAAGAGACTTGGTGAATTTAATTATTACCAAAAACCTCCTTTTGGTATACATATGTATATATGTGTGTGTATATATATACATGTATATATATATATAGTATGGATAATTATCTTTTTGAGTTTCTTTTATAAAATAC
>DF357359.1:167040-181889 GCA_000787875.1 Solanum virginianum | reverse complement strand
GGAATCCTAATACTACTTGCAATCTATATATAACATAGTTGGACATTCAAGTATTGCATAATTCATATGAATTATGAGTACATAGCTGATCGACATACTCGATGGGCAACGTTGAGTGAGTTTGTTGAATAATTGGACAAGTGTACAGTTGAAGACAAGGGAGACGTTGATGGAAGCGCAAAACACTGTGGAGTTGCCTTCGAAGAAGATCAAGTCAACATTAAGGTCGACATCAAGGAGATCAGGAAGGTCAAAATTGGTGTTTGATGAGATGAATAATGAGAAGAGGGAGGGGCAAGCCGAGTGCAGTAAAATTCGTAATGAGAGAGGAAGAGGAAGAAAAGGAGCAGAACAACAGGAAAGACTACTGGTTGTGCGCGGGGATCATTGTGAAGGTAAAGAGCAACGCGCAAAAGGAGATTGTTCGTAAGGTTGTTGATAAATATGTTGCGGAGATGGAGATGATTGAGGTGAAGCATATTGTAAGGGTTGAGACTGTAATGGAGGTCTTGTGAGGATCGTTATGTAGATTCCTATTTCTTATACATATAAAGATAGATAATGAGAAAAGATAGTAACAACGCGATAACATCAAATCGATAACAACTATCCTAACAAGCTGCAAGTCATTTGTTAAATTCACCAGCGAGTTCGACTTCTAACTACTTTAAATCCTAGTATTTGGAATCAATTGAGCTAAACCACACCTTGAATCTAAATTAAATAAGTCCATTTGAAAAATAAATCATACAAATAAATGGATTAACGTAACCGGGTGGGGCGGTTGTGGATTTAAAAAATCAAATAAGAATTCGAAGAAAATTAAATCTTTGTTATTAGTAAAAATCAAAGGTATAAACTTTTTATATTAAACATTAACTTTAATTTTATTTTTTTTCTAAAATTTAAACTAGATATGCTCTGTAAATTGTTAGTTAGAAACTTTTAATTAACGATTAAGAAACAATAGTATAAAATGTTAACTAAAAATAGTTAATTAGGTGTTTAGATGTTAATTAGTGATTTTTTTTAAAAAAATACGAATTTTTATTTAGTAATGTGTAATTTTAAATATGTCAGATAAGATATTAAAATTAAAAATATTCCAAATTAGGAAAAAATATTTTTTTCAAATATACTACTATAATTCTTAATTAATTAATTAATTAATTCCCTTCGCTGAGGAGGAGTGGGGCTATAGAGGAAGATGCTTTTTTGACTGTTGCTTTGTGAAGCTTTATTTTTAGTAAAATTTATTTGTCTTGGTTTTTGCAAAAGCAAATTCCATATTCAGATTCCTCCTTTTAAAAAAATAATAAAATAAATATTTTAAAAATATAATTATAAATTATTTTATCAAGTATATATTAGAAGTTTACAAATTATAAATTATTATTTTATAAAAATTAAAATAATAACAACGACGACAATAATAATAATAAAATTATATAAATTAAGACGAATAAATAAAGCAAGAAAATGACAACTTTACCTTTAACTAACATGAGATTGAAAAGCGGATGTAGCATAACAATATCAGCTTCATCTTAATTCAATATATTTTTGACACAAAACATAAATTGATATGTAAAATTTATAAAATTTATAATAAATAATAAGTATACATCAATAATTTTAAATATACATATATAAAAAATAAATTTTATGCTAAAAATCTTAAATACAAAATATAAATTCTAAATTTCCCTCTAGTCATCTAAATTGAAATGATTTATCATAAATAATTTCTCTATTCCTCAAAAATAAAAATAAAAATAAAAACATGTGATACATTTTATTTTTCATAAATATCGTTTATAAAATTACACTAAATATATTATTACGATAAATTCTAATAGTAGTGAATGGGGCATCAATAACGAGGCTACTTTTTCTATTAGCATGGTTTTGCGTGCACAATTTGGCGTTTTATTGAATTTCCCTTTTATTCATCTTAAATATAAAAATATAAATAGAAATATATACAACAAACAAACAAGTACTACAACTAGTAGTTATAGCATCCAACAAAAGTATAGCAAAATATTTTTTTAATAAAAAATATGGCGTATCGAATGAGATTATTTTTAAAAAAAGTTAAAATTAGAGATTTTAATTTTGAATTTTGGTATAAAAAATTTCTTCATAGCAAATTTTTTTACAAGTACATTTTGCGTAATGTGATTTTGAAAATTAATTGAATTCGAATACAGATATCGATAACAAAAAAGTATGGGGTGAGTTTGTAGCATTTAATGAACTATCCATTGCTCTGGTTGGCTAAACAATCATCACTGACAATATATTCTATAATTACAAAAGGTATGAATAAGAGAGGCATATATTGTACTTTTAAAAAATATATATTTATAAATTCCCATGAAGAAGAAGATCACTCACTATACAAGCAAGTCATACTTAGTACAATGCATTGGAGTACATTTCTTAGAATCACAATCATCACCTTCATGATTGTTAGATGATGTTTGAAGATCTTCAATGGATTTAAAAAACAATAAAATAAAAACTACATATTCATAACACAATACTAAAGAACCAAAAATGAGAACAAGAAAGCCTACCATTGAAGCTTCTAGCTAGATAGATGAGCATTTTTTGTAAAAGCAAATCGAAACGAATTCCACTTACTTGTAAGCCTGGATGAGCAGAGTTATCCGGTCGCAGGAACATGTGTAGTAGTTAGTAAACGAAAAGCTCAAGTTTGTTGCATAAGTTTTGGTAGATAGAATAATTTGGTATACTGCATGTGCTGGTGAGAGACAGTAGGTCCACATGCGAGATAATGTATGCAGAAGTTGGTCAGGACATCACTGTTATCTAAAGAAGATAAGAACTCAAGCAGCTTGATAGGGTTTTCTCTTGAAGATGAATCAAGAAAATCACAATAGTTGGCTAGTGGAAGTACTAGAAATATTATAATCTGTCCAAAATTGGCCAACCCTCAAGTTGTTATTTCTTTGTAAATTCATCCCTTGGCTATTGGTACTACTTTTATCCACTTCCACCTTCACATTTTCTAGATCATGACTAATCCCAAATCCACTATAACTTGGATAAAAACTACTAGGTTGTTCCAAGGGGGACAAGAAGGAAAATTGTTGCATTTGTTGAAGTCTAAATTGGTCAACAAATGTTGCATCACCCTCATGAGGTTGAATTTCTCCAAAATTCAAACCATTTTGTGTAGAATTGAAGTCATTGAAATTATGAAAAGGGGTATTCATCAAGAATGACAAATGTGTACTTGGAGTAGGCAAATGGCTAGGGAAAGTTATAGGAGTAGTACTATTAGAAGTAATAATTGGATCAATTCTTGATCTTTCACTTCTAATTGGGGATTTTGATGTTCTAGCTCTTTTACTACGTGATCTCTTGTTGTTCCTCCGGCTTCCACCTCCCACGGGGACGTTCCTTAGCGCGCCACCTTTAGTCCAATACCTCCGACAAGTCTTGCAAAAATAGCGCGGTTGAGAAAGGTTGTAGTTGTTGAAGTAACAAAACTTAGTGTTTGTGGACTCACAACGTGGACATTTTAAGGCCGTCTCTGGTTGTGTTATCTTTGCTAGTCTGGCTCGTTCTGTCATTGAGCCAGACCTAATTGAGCCAGAACCCCCTCCTCCTCCTCCTCCGCCCCCTCCTTCTACTGGAGGGGGCA
Organism: Solanum virginianum; assembly: GCA_000787875.1. Taxonomy (NCBI): domain Eukaryota; kingdom Viridiplantae; phylum Streptophyta; class Magnoliopsida; order Solanales; family Solanaceae; genus Solanum; species Solanum virginianum. Next base: position 178,213 of record DF357359.1, on the reverse strand, counting down.
ACACAACTGGCGAGAGCTGAGAGGGGTTCTCATGATCCACAACTCCGAGGAGTTGTTGTTGTTGTTGATTTGCTTGCTACAAAATTTTGCAAAGAAGAGAGGGAAAAAAATCAAATCCTACTATAGAAGTGGTATATGCATAAGTATATTCAAATTAAGGATTTTAGAAAAGAAAGTAGGAATATGTATCTTTTTTTTCTCCAAGTTACTATCTTTTTTTTAAGCTATAGATGAATATAAATTCTTATTTACCTCATGTTGCCAATTGGGAGGATCTAGATAGAAAGGAACAGATGAGAAAGCCATTATTGTACTAGCTAGTGCTCCAAATATCTCTTTCTCTTTTGTAAAAGTTTGATATATATTGGAGAATATCACACTATATACACTAAAGAGGATAGAGAAGAGGGAAAGAATTAAAGATAAGCAAAGAAGAAAGAACAAAAGAGAGGGGAGATAAGAGACTACTTTATTTAATTTCTTCTCTTTTTGCTTTGCTTAGCTTGTAAATGTTAGGGTTTTGAACAAGGATGTAGTGTTTCTTTTTTGTAAGCTATTAGCCTATTACATCCTTTTATGATATCTTGTTTCAATCATGAAAGAGACATACATTTCTTTTTTTGAAGTTTAAGTTATATATATTATTAAATGCATTATTAATATTGACAAGTCATTCAAAGAATATTTATAATTCCTAATAAAGAGTGTTTTTGTCGATAATTAAATAACTTCATGTAATGCGAATTAGAATTAGTCCAGTCATATAGCTAGTAATCAATCGTGAATAGGAAATGATTTTAGAAAGTGGAGAAAATTAATAGACCATGCATGTTAATTATTAGATCAAGCTAAAATGTTTATACTCAAAAATAAGAAACCCTAAAATTCTAACATATATACATATGTATGCTTATATATATCCTACTACAGTAAATGTTTACTAACATGAATTATGGGCTATGACAGAACGATCAAAATCCTTTCATTCTTAACTAGAGATATTTCAAATACTTTATATAGGTCTTGTAATAAGTAAATTCGAGTTGAGTCAATCATTAATAAAAACATATTATATATCCAAAAGAAAAGCAATATAAACGTTTAATTTTGAAAAAGGAAAAGGCAAACTCTGGTGGGATGTCACCATCAAAAATGTCTTTCTTTTCTCCCTGTCTCCTATGCTTCTTTTATGTACGTAAACAAACCCATTCTCAAATGTGTATGTGAATTGAAAATATTACACATATAACACTAATTAAAAAAATATGAATTTTTGATGGCCATTTTCGTAAAAAAAAAAACATGGTTATACTTAATTGAAAATATTACACATATCGATGGACGATAGTTCGATACACTATCTCCCTTTAATCAATTTGAGAAAGAGGATCAAATTGATCCTTGCGAACAACTTGATACACTATCTCCCTTTAATCCTTTGAGCGAAATGCGACCAAAGAAAAGGAAGGAAAATCCATGACCGACCCCATCAGCTCCACCGCGTAGGAACTATGGGATCACTCCAAGGACACCTTCGACATCCAAGGGTCACAGACCGACCATAGAACCTTGTTCACTATTAAAAAGAATATGAATTTTCGATGGACATTTCTGTAAAAGACATGGTTGAAATACTTAATTTAAAATATTGCACATAGATTTTGATATGTTTTGTGCATGGCAACATGTTGTAGATCAAATCTCAAAAGAAATTGGACGAGAAGAAGAAGTACTACTAATATTTTAGAGTTAAGAATCTAATTCCTTCAAAATTAATTAATTTAACTTACAATATACTAATAATTGTAAACAAATCTCATTAAGGGAATATGTCTTTTGAGTTCATTTTCATGCAAAAAGAAGACCCAACTTTCTATGCCATGCATTACATTATTTATTAGTTGTAAAGTAGACAATAACTTTTGTGCAGTTTTTTTTTTTATTATTTTATTTTTTTACATGCAATTATTTGTTTAATTGCTATCACATAATTGAAGTTACATATTGTGTGATTTCATATATTTTGTCGTTAAAATCTTACTATTAACTATATTGCCCTTTTAATTATATATTATAATAATAAATATATCGATAAAGTTGAGTTCGGTTAAACTTGCAATAATAGCATGTTACATATATATCTGAATGTAGAATTAATGATCAATAAAGTGAATGATTAATTATAGAATTTTGTAATCCTTCCACGACCTCTAAATCTTGACATACATAATTATTGGTATATATATAGTCAAAAATAGTAAAGAGTCGATGAAATAATTAAGGTGTATGCAAACTTAAATTGATTCTAAAATGTCTTTATTGTTAAAAATGATAATCTTTATAGTTGAAGAAATATTGTTTCCAACAGACCTTTGACTCAAGAAAATACAATCAAAGAAGAATACAAGTAAAAATAATGTATTCATTACTTTTGATTCTAATTATATATGCTAACACCAAGGAGTAACAAATGCGGAATAGTCACCAACATGGATTGTGATCGAATAGTTGAGATTCTTTACTTTTAATAAATGATTTCAGTTCGAGCTCTTAGGAATGAAAAAACTCAAGTTGGGGGATATCATCCTAAAAAATGAATCACATAACGCGCAAATCCAAATTTAATTCAAATCTAATACAATGCAAATATCAGATACCGAGTCATATATATACTCTTTAAAATCTTAGATCTACTTTTGGTTGTTAAATCATGTTCCTCTAAATAAACCTCACGTGATTATACATGGAAATGATTCTTATGTAGATTCCAAATTATTTGTTTATTATGAAAGTTAATGAATGTGATTTGATAATGTTGTTTAATGTGATTTTAGAACTTTTGCATGCATGCAGGATCAGAAAAAAGAAAAATTAATTAATGTCTCTAAACTCTAATTAGAGACATAATGAATTAAATAATTAAATGCTTAGTTGGAATGAATAGACAACCAACAAATTAGACTCCACTAGAGCCACATGGACTAGTGGGTGCTTAATAAAATTCCGAATTTAAGATTTATGAGTTTAATCTATAAGAATTTTAACATCGAATTATTATATCTTCAAAAATTAAGTTCAGACTTATCATGTGTTATAATGTAATTTATTGAACTCTTATATTTGATTTATGCTTTATGTAGAAAATATTTGATTCAAATAAATTCGATCATGTAATGTCAGTCCCTATATTTTTTTCATCCTGAGAAGGTGTTTGCCTACATGTATTCACGATTGAGTATTCGATTTTAATTTTCTATTTATTTAAAATTGTAGAAATATGAATTGAGATATGACATACATATAGATATTTAGAACTTGACTATAGATAGTTAATATGTCGCTTAATTATAAAAAATTTATATGATTTGATATATATAGGCACCTAACATGAATTGATATTTACCACCTTTCGACCTAGTAATTTTGATTCGAGAAACTTACGTAGATATACTCTGTTAAGAAAATATTACCATCTATAATAATAATAATTTTTTTCACTAAATACTTATAATATGTTTAAAATACAGTTTTAATATATATATTACAGATAACTACTTGTAAAACATATATAATATAAATTTTATTAATGGATAACATACTTTATCACATATTTAAATACATATTGTATAAATTTCATACTAAATAAGTATAATATATGTTTAAACACTTATAATATATTTATATTACATACAAAATTTGAAGCTGTTCGCAATCTGAAAAGCTGAAGATGCAAAAAATTTTAAATTTTGAATGTTTTGAAAAGTTGGCCAGCAAAAGTGATTTTTATAGTGATGCCAGGTTGACAAAGAAGGGGTGTAAAATACCATCCAAATATGGAACCCAATAATTGTGGTTAAAGTAATTGGGCCAAGAACATCCATGAGTTTTCTTGATCCAATAAAAAGCCCTTTCAATTTGGGTATCTTATTTTCCATTTTAATCTATTTTAAATGTGTTAATATTTTATATTTAGTTAATAATTTTTTAATTTTAATATTCTCATTTACATTTATTGATAACACTTTATGAAAGAAAAATTAGGAATAATAAGAGATGTTTAATATGATAAGATTCGAATGATATCTTTGGTAGTATATATTTTTAATTTAATTAAAATTTATTTGACTATTTTCTGTCATAGATAAAAAGTATAAAGTTCGTAGGAGAATGAATATAATTTTTTTTATCATTAATTTAAAAAATTCAATTTTTGAACTTTAAAGATAGAAAAAGCTTTTCTTATAATGAATTTTTCATGATCAGAATTCTTAATTAGACTTCAGAAAAATGAGTATTCGGCTTGAAAATCAAAAGGATAAATAGGTATTTGATAGTCAATTTCATTCTTTTAACTTTTGTTTGAAATTTATGAAGTTGAAATTGAAAATATAATTATACTCTATTATATTTTCTTTTGCAACGAACACTTAATTATATTAAAATACAATTTAAAAAATGAGAAAAGAATTAAAAAATAAGTTATAGACTATTTTCTAAATTTGAATTACAACTTGGATGTATGATGTATCGGTTTCAAATCTTATAATGAAAAAAATTCCTTATAGAGGTTGTTACTTTGAATAATTCTTATACGACATGAATACAGATTAATCGAATTTCAATATGAGAAATTATTTTTTTAAAAAACTCTTTAATGACCAAACAGGGCATAAGAGTCAAAAAGGCAAAGGAGGAATTTGGGGGAAAAAAAAAGAAGTTAAAGGGGCTTATTCAATTACAACAAAAAATAGTGAAAACTCCGAGTTCGCCGGATTTTTCTCGCCGCCGGCATTGTTCGGACTAGATCCCTACCATGGCGGAGGAAGATGATGAGTTTCTGAGCTTATCCGATCTAGAACCGGAGCTAGATTCAATCCCTATACCTATGTTCTTCGACAGAGATCGCCATATTTGCTATTTAGAGATGATGCTTGAGCTACTACCTTCACCTTATCAATCACAAGAGATCAATCGCCTCACTTTGGCTTACTTCGCCATCTGCGGTCTCGACATCCTTCGCTCTCTCGATCGCGTATGTATTCCTCTCGACTTTTCAGTTCACCGTTGATTTGAGATATCAACAATGTTTTTTCGTTACTCTCATAGAAGAGAATATTCCGTAGTTAATACTCTTTTTATCATAATTGATGTCTGTTTTTGCTTCTTAATCATCAACTGAAATTATTCTAGTTATAAAATTGTTGTATCTGTGCTGATTATTTGAAGTTTTTTTGCTTGTTTAGGATGCTTCATTCGTTTAAGTAATCAAATTTCTGAATTTTGATGTAAAGTTCTAAACAAAATGAACTCAGCTTACTCAACCAAATTCAGTGAATATTGCACTATAACAGAAATGAACCAAACAGCCTGACAAGGACTTGAATTACAATGAAAGCAATAAACAAGAACTAAATGTGAAACAATCCAGATCTGACTAATCTTAACTCCAATCGCAATAATGAAATCACCGCCATAATCGTAGATGTTTTGATGGAATAGCAACGCCTAATGATAGTCTCAAGGCTAAGTGTCTTAATTTTTTTGTATAGCTGGAGTAATTTCTCCTTATCTTTTGTTAGCTCCCTGTCTTTAGTATAGGCCTCACTGTAATGGAGCTAAGACATTCACTATTGATCTCACTCTTTTTTGTACTATTTGCATCTTCTTGATGCCTTTAATGAAATTTGTTACTTCATCAAAAAATTTTAAAAAAAATCATCACCATACCTGAAAAGATGAACCCGATATTAGGTGGACATTTTAGGAAGTTTCCTTGGATCGCGATTGAGATTGATTGAGAAGATTGTGAGGATATAGAGAAATGAGAATTGGGGAAAGAGAGAGGGAGAATATGAACACGAGAGAAGAGATTATCACAGATTCATCCCTCTTCTTTCGAATTGAAATGGTTTTATATGCAATAATAGGTCTAATCTGAACCGCGCCTTTCCTTTTAATCTCAGCCATCCACCCTTAATAACTTTTGTATTAATCTGGCGTTCTGTTAATTTCTGTGCTAATTACTTCGTTATACACCATCATTTGAATAAGTAATGACTCAGCTTATTGAACCCTTCTTTTTAAGTTGTGTAACAATTCAATGCGGCATAATCAAATTTGAAGCTGTTCGCAATCTGAAAAGCTGAAGATGCAAAAAATTTTAAATTTTGAATGTTTTGAAAAGTTGGCCAGCAAAAGTGATTTTTATAGTGATGCCAGGTTGACAAAGAAGGGGTGATTAATTGGGTTTTATCACTGCAAGCTCATCCGCAAGACAAAGCTGAACTGAGCAATGGTATGGTTTAGTTAATGTATAGAAGTGACTTTGATTAGTCAAGCAGTCCTTAAGTTGAAAACAGGAGAAATTTACTGGGGACTTCTGGTTTTGTGCAGGACAATTTTATGGGTTCCATGGTTCTAGAAGTTCTCAGTTTCAACCAAATGACTATGGGGTACAAGAATGTGGTTTTTATTAACTGTTAATTGTTGTTGAGGATAAACAAACCAATCAAAGAAAACTTATTCCTCTGGACTTACTGGTTTTATGGTCTCTACATAGGATGCAACCTCAAATTTCAGTCATTTGGCAAGTACTTACTGCGCACTATCTATATTGAAGACTCTTGGCTATGATTTTTCACTACTCGATTCCATGTCAATCATCAAATCGATGAAACATCTCCAGCAACATGATGGGAGGTACTTTTTATGTCCTTTATTTCTATCGTTTTCAATTCTTTGATCAGTGATACATTTTGTATCTAACATAGCCCTTATGTTGTCTCTAACAAAGTTCTTTGTTACTTCATAAAAGAAAAAAAAAGTTCTCTGTCAAACTTCAAATACCATTGGGTCGCTACGCCATTGTTTTTGCTTACTCTCGTAGCACATATGGTAGAGGTAGAATGCTAAATGTACTCTATACCCAGGTACCAACCCCATTGGTTCTCAATTTGGAGATATCATTTCCTTTTCTTAAAATCTGTAACTAGTAAATATTTGTCAAGCAAAGCATGTTGAGAAAATATTGAATGAGACAAATAGGGTTAATACTATTCGGAGCTCCTACCTCATGAAAATGGTATGCCCCTTTCTAACCTTTACAGACCACCACTTCTGTTATAATACCTTCACAAAGTGGGGAAGCGCATTTCAGCTGGTGCGCGTTGCTTATACAGCCTCATATTGTTTTGTCTTGAAGCCTAAAATTACAGAAAACAGACAGAACCATCTACTGGCTAGACATCCTTGAGAAATAACTGTGTAATGGCCAAAAAGGATTGCTTATGTCTCTTATTAAGCATGTCCTGTTTCTGATTTTGTTATTTTGTTGTTTCTGAATGTCAATGATTTTTTTTCATGCATACTAATTCAATTATCCTGGATTACGTGCCCTGAAAAGAAACAAGAATAAAAAGGAAAAGAAGGGAAGCAAAGAAAATGGACAACAGATTACTAATTTAAAAAATAAAAAAGAAAGTGCTGAAAGTACTTAAGCCATGGTGATTGTACATCTCTTCATGTATGGGCATTAAACAATTGCTGTTGGAAAGCTAGGACATACAGATTGTTATATTCATCATTGATTCTGCCAACATGTCTTGAGAGCTATACCAGTAGATGCATCTTTTACATCCAAATATTGATAAAGCTCCGGTACACATGTCCCAACTGTGAAATTAATATATCATGTTTCTTTCACTTCCATTTCCTTATCCACAAGAAATTGAAAAACTTTGCCATGCAAAAGCGTGTGCCATAATCTTGATCTCAACAGATATGGATATTTTCTTGTTCCATCCTCTCATTTATGATCAACATCTTTTGGAGCCTGGCTAACTTTTTCTAAGTAATTGGGAAGAGGACCAATTTTAGGTTCTTTTTTATTAACTAATACTTTTGTCCCTTCATTTTCCAGCTTTATGCCCATTCATAGTGGTGCAGAGACAGACCTCCGTTTTGTATATTGTGCAGGTATGAATATACTCTGCTATTGAGCCTATTGAACTCAAATACTTTTGAATGAAAATTGATTTTGCTAACGTGCATACCAGCGGCAATCTCTTCTATGTTGGAAAACTGGAGTGGCATTGACAAAGAGAAAGCCACAGAGTACATAATAAACTGTCAGGTATGCAGAGCATGAGCATCTGTTTTCACTAAATTTCTTGTTTTGTAAGGTCACGAATTAGAGTAGTAGGCTAATTGGTAGGGTTAGGTGGAGGCATGGCCTTGGGATATAGTAGGGTTAGGTGGAGGACGTGTTTTGTTTCATGTGTTCTCATTATAGGTCATACATGTGTTAGTTTTATTCTATTCCCTTTCCCTCCCTTTTTGTCATATCTAGTTCTTTCTGCTTATGAGTTTTGATATGAGGGTTCCCAGGAAACAACCTCTCTACTTTTATGAGGTAGTGGTAAGGTCTGCATACATTCTACCCTCCCCAGACACCACTTGTGGGATTTAACTGGGTATGTTGTTGTATCTTTTGATATAGTTAGCGCTCGGGTGGTCTCAACTTAAAGAATTAATGATATCTTATATTTTGGCGTATACAAATTCATTCCTCTTACCAACATTGCTATGTTAAGTTTATTGGTTGTAAACAAACCCAGTTAAGTATTTATTTTTATATAATCAAGGTGCACAAGCCGTCATAGACAGGACTGTTATTAGGGAATTTTCTTACTTTCACAGAGAACATTTGAGCATTCACATCCTTATTTTGAAATTTTAGATTTTGTTCGATAGTTGTGCATTCTCATTGCAATTTAAAACTGCCACCTGAAAACCTCTTGAAACCTTTCAGGATTAAAGGTCTTAGAAATGATTCAGTATGATAAATGATGCCCTTATAATAAATAAGTTTCTCATTCCTTAGATTATTAATGAGAAGAGTCAGTGTTATAGATTGATCGCTTTAGTTTTCATATCACTAGAGTTTTCTTTTGCATTGAGTCTTGGTAATGCTTCTCATGTCAAATATTGTTCTCTGGTTCATGCAGTCATACGATGGTGGCTTTGGTTTGACTCCTAGTTCAGAATCACATGGTGAGTGCTCCCACTGATGCATTTTCTTAGATCCCTAGTTTTTACCATTGTTGCAAGTGATGTCTTCTTTTTTGATGTCTCGTATTAGAATTTGATGATTTTAATTACTAGAAACTGTTCCTTTCTTCTTCTTTTTTTTGGTTGGTTGGTGCTGGTGTGGGATTGGAGAGACAAATAAAGCAAGTTCATGTTAAAAAAACAAAATGAAATGGTTGGCAGAATTAAAAGGTAAGGCAAGGAGTTAAGTGGCTCCTTCCATTTGCTGGGGAAGTATGTGTATCATTCAATAGGATGAAATGGCTTACCCTTCATATCTCTTAAGTGCTCTTTTCCTTTTATCAACTTGGATCAAAAGTTTAAGTGGTAGAATGAAAGGTGGTTCATTTTCCTATTAATATAATAGTTCTCATAGAGGGTGATTGTTTAGCATCACAGGTGGTGCCACTTATTGTGCGGTTGCATCTCTCAGATTGATGGGATTAATTGAAGATGATATATTGTCGAAGAATGTATCCTCTTGTTGCATAAATGTGCCCTTGCTTCTAGACTGGAGCCTACAGGTAAACTTTCATCAAATACCGCATGAACAGGTTCTTATATTTGCTCTGCTAAATATGCTTTTCAGTCTTCCTCTAAAGAATAAACGTAAGGATTTAAAGATAGTGGAGACTGGTCCAGATTACAAACAGAAAAGAAAATGTAATTTAGATTAAAGTAAGAAAGTAGGAGAAAAGATCTCCAGTTCTGACGACTATTTGTACAAATTCAATTCTTAAATCTGGTCTTTTGACTGAGAACTGGTCCGTGCAATCTTTCTGTCTTGCATTTAGTGTGACTCGATTTTGCTTCTTGCAGAGACAGGCAGCCAATGATGGTGGATTCCAAGGTAGACTAAACAAAGCTACTGACACCTGTTATGCTTTCTGGTGAGTTTGAATTCCTTTATCTTCAATGGATATCATTTTTTTTCCTGGCCTGACAAGTTGACGTCCTTGATTAGGGTGGGAGGAGTTCTAAAGATCTTAGGTGCTCACAAGTTCATCGACTATGAAGGCTTACGTAAATTTCTTTTCACCTGTCAACCGCAGGTGCTACAGTTTCTCCTCTTTCTTTAATCTCATCTATGGTTGCTTTAATGTTAGCACCAACTCTTTCTTTTTCGGCTGCTAAAATTCAAATCATTTCTTTTGTGGTTCTACAGTATGGTGGTTTTGGTAAAACTCCGGGGCAGCTGCCAGATCTTTATCACGCCTACTATGGATTTTGTGCATTTAGTCTGTTAGAGGAACCTGGCCTCAATTCAATCTGCACTGAGCTAGGTATAACAAATAGACCTGTGCAGCTGCTATGAATCTCACCCCGCGCTCATGATCACAAGGATTTTCAAGGCCCAGGTACATCTAGTTGCTTGGAGATAGAAGTATCGATACTTGTTTATCTATTTCGTTTCTTCTTTTCTATGTATTATTAAACTATTAACATATTTGATTCAAGATGATTTTTGGCATTGATGATATACAGCTATATTTTAACCTCGATAGTGACTTTTTCACTAGTAATCTCTTATCCTGACTGTTTAATTATGGATTTGTCTAATGGTGAGAATGTAATGCGTGATACGTGGGTTAGGTGCATGTCATGGATTCTGATCCTGCCCACCAAAACATAGTAGTATGTAAGTAGAGAGTAGTAGAAGAGTGGACTCATTATCCGCCGAGTTTTAAACCTAGCATTGGCCTTGGGGATCTTTATATATGGTATGTTGTTGTATCATGGGTTTGCAGTGTAAACGGGGTCCCTTGACCCCCGCCCCATAGAATTTTAGACTTCTGATTGAGGATGGAGGGATAATGTTCATTCCACCAAAACCAAACTTACTTCCTCAGCCATTTGTTAGCGAGATGTCTATTTCATTTTCATTTGATACTATATAGAGAACATTAGAAGAGTGGACTCATTATCCATCGATTTTTAGACCTTGCAATTGGCCTCGTGGATCTTTATCACGCCTCCATTTGTGTGATTATATATGTTATGTTGTTGTATCATGGGCTTTTGGTGTAAATGGGGTCCCTTGACCCCCGTCCCGTAGAATTTTGACTTCTGATCAAGGACGGAGGGA
>DF357359.1:156194-166964 GCA_000787875.1 Solanum virginianum | reverse complement strand
TCAAGGACGGAGGGATTTGTTATTGGAGATGTCTATTTTATTTTTATTTGATACTGTATAGTAATTTTTTATTTGTACTATATAATATAATATAATATAATTACATAATATAAAAAAAGGTGAAAAAGGCAAATGGACCAAATGATTCTTTAAGGTGAATTTTACCTTTCGGCCTGCAACACGAGATATAATCACGGGCAAGTGTACATGTTTGTTCTTTACTGAAAAATGCCAATTTTTTCATCACTCTCCACAATTTATTATGTCTATCTCTCTTACTTTTGTCATTATGTTTTAGTTGGTATCTTTTCTTTAGTCCAACTTTATATAATCATCAAAAAGAAAAAAAAAAGTATGATAATACCAAATTTTGATACACATGAATCCACCTAGAAGTGTGATGAAAAAGAGTCGACAGATTCAACATCATTGAAAAAGAAGCAAAGGTTATAGATATCATGATCATCTATTTAAATTATTTCGTGTCAATGGAACTTCAAATATTCAAACTATGTTGAGATTATTGAAAATGACAGTGTTCCTAGAGATAACTATTGTGTTTTTTTTATCATTAATTAAGAGAGATTGAGTTTGAGCTCAGAGAAGAGAGAATTAAAAAAGGACAAGTTCGGTGCACTAAAGCTCCCGTTATGAACAGGGTTCAAGGGTTCAACCATAAAAGTTTATTGTATGCAACCTTATCTTGCATTTCTATTAAAGCTTGTTTTCAAGGCTTAAATTTATGACCTGGTCACATAGCAATAACTTTACTAGTTATTTCAAGACTTCTCAGAGTAAAATAGAGGATGAGGTGGTTGGAATTTTTTCAATGAGAAATTTCGAGTTTGAATTTTATATATAGAGTTTCTTTCTATCTCATAGTGAATTTATTTAAAACAAAATTAAATTAGTTGGATCAAGATGCTAATTGTTGAGTATTTTAAGGGAAAAAAAGGGTATTTATTTCCATTTAAAAGTTTTTTTTTTAACTAGAGGGGGAAATCTAAAAAGTTAAAAAGAAAGGGTTTTCTTGATCTAAAAACAGAGAATGTATAAACCCCAAAAAATCAAGAAAGTGCTTTTGTGGTGGGTCAATCAATATTCAAATGAAAATGATACATGTATAAAAGATAAGAAATTAGTGAAAGTTCATTATGATTCAAGAGCATGCATAAAAAGATGGGGAAGATTATGACTTGTAAATGAGATATTACATAAAGCAATATGGAAAGTTAAAAAAATTCAACCTTGCTACATTCCCATTTATTGATACAAAATCATAATATATTTAGTGTAATTTTACGTGGTGAATCTAATAAGATAAAATGTACACAGATCTTATCCATGTATTAAGAGGTAGAAAGTATTGCCAATAGACCCTCAACTCAAGGAAAACAAGTAAAAAAAAAAACAACTTGATCGATAACAACTCAATTTACTAAACTCTCGTTATATGTAATTCAAAAAAGGAATCGTCCACATCTGGTTCACATTTACAATTTTATGTTGCATTTTTATTATAAGTTGTTTAATTTAAGGTTCTCTTTTTAAAAAGAGTAGAAAAATAATTTATTTGCGATTTATTTCATAGATAGTGTTGTCATTATCTTCTTGAATGATTACAACCTCCCCCACACCCCCACCCACCACCAAAAAACCACTTGCATAGTGGAATCTAGACATTATTTGCAGTGTGGCAGATTGCAAAGAATGTTGTTCCCTCTTAGAAAATTTCAGAAAAACATTGGACTATCACTAAGCTTTTATCATTAACTTTACCTTCAACTTCATTCCTTTACTCCCATCTTATTATGCTAACACTTTATCACTCTCTAAATTTCATGTTATAAAAAAAATAGCAATATATCCCGTGAAATCTGACAAGTAAAGTTTGAGAAGGATAAGATATACGTAAACCTTACCACTACTCCATATTGATAGAGAAGTTGTTTTCGGAGTCATTAACTCCACTAACATTAAACTATGACTAGACTTTTAGTCATTAACTTCACCTCCAAAATAACCAAGATGATGCAAGCAAAATAAAGCTCCAAAACTCATACACTAATAAAATAAACAAAAATAAACAAAATTTACTCTTGTTGGTTCACCTTTTGGTCTGGTAACTTCAAGTTTTCAGGTGAATAAGCTAAAGGTAGTACTTGTGAAGAGGTTGAGTGTTGTACATTATGCTGATCAGGTTGTACCTCTCTGTTCTTAGGGAAAATGAGTGTGATGAAAGGACCACTATTTTCCTCATGATCTTTACTCATCTTTGAACTTGAAGAAACTTCAAGATTTTGATCAACTTGATGTCTTCTACAAAACTTGTCCTCAGCATCCTTCAAGAATTGAAATGTTGGTGGAGGTGAAGCATTAGACCTTACAAACTTGTTGAACTCAGCATCACTTGCTGATTCAAGAAAAGGGTTGAAATTGAATCCATTTCTTGCCATAACAATAGGACTTAAAGGTGGAGTAAAAGAAGAAGGTGAAGCAAGTGGAGTTAAGAAAGGAGTTTCAACACTTGGACATAAATCACTCAAACTTCTTGTTCTTGATCCTTTTCTACTCTTGGATAATTTTCCATCTTCAGACTCCAAATCTTCTTTAGTTTCCTCTTTGATTGTGAACAAAAATCTTGGTGGTCCACAAAGCCCCATAAGCTCATTATCCATAGTGTCATCTCCAAAGGGTTTGAACCAAAACTCACCACTTGAATCCACATTTTGAAGTTGAAGTTGTGTTGGTTCATGGACTAGTTGTGTATCAGATGAACAAATTTCTTGGGATTTTAAGGCGTTTGTGTTCAAAGAGGTTCTTGAGGATTTCCCACAAAACATAAAACAAAACTCTCTTGCTTTGCTACTATTGCTATAACCATCTTCAAGATTTGTTTTAAGAATCCTATTTTTCCACCATAACAAGTAGTAGAGCTCAGCAATAAGAGCCAACAAAAGACAACCAAATACCACACTTAAAGCAAGTCCAACTGAGCTTAAAGATTTCATCTTTACATCTATTTGAACCAAAATCAAGAAACTAAGTAAAACACAACCTAAAAATCCAATCTTTCACCTGAAAGATTTCATCTTTACATCTATTTGAACCAAAACCAAGAAACTAAGAAAGACACAACATAAAAATCCAATCTTTCACCTCAAAGACTTCATCTTTATATCTATTTGAACCAAAAGCAAGAAACTAAAGACACAATAAAAATCCAGTCTTTCACCTCAACATTCTTGAATAATACCTCCCCACATTACTAGAAACAAGATATTTGCTCTCAATCAAGAATTGGTGGTTCTGAGAGAAGAAATAGATGGAAACTTAAGTTTTCTTTGAAGTGTATCTAAAGTTGAAACTTTAGTGAGAGCAAGAAAACAAATTCAAACCAACAATAAAGAAAAGGACTAAAAAGTATGAAAAGATTTTGCCTTTTTGTTGATAATCAAACTTATTGAATGATGATACATGTTATAGAGAAAAACTACTTAGGTTTATTACTAAAACACCCATGGAATCTAAGTAAGCAGATGTTGACACTCTTTAACTTAGTTTTTTCAAATAAAGCTGATTTTGGGGGTTTATTTAATTTGTTTTTATGCTGAGGTATCTCTTAACTAAAGAATAGAACAAAGGATTGTTTGGATATTAACCACTCTTTGCCTTTAATTCTGAAGTTTTGAGTTCGAGTCATTAAAGAAGCAAAAGAATAGAACTTCTACAAAGGGCTAAACAATATAGAGATATACTACTTTTGATTTTAGATATTAATTTGATTTGCACTTAAATGGAGCGATGTGATCCATGAGAATTTATATAGTTCATTCGATTTTGATTGTAATCGATTTATAGTGTTCTTGTTGATGATGATGTTCAAATTAATTTGTGCACATTTAAACTATTCCACCAAGGTATTTTTTTCCCCATTTATTTGGTGTCGGATCTTTTCTAAATGAATCATTTTCTCTTTGATGAAAACTCCTATTCTTTCTATCTACCTACATCATACTTTCTTTCATAAATCAAGTTATTTCTCATACGCTATATCCTACTTGCGTAAGCATCGAATATTTCTCATCACCAAAGACTTGAGTAAATTAAAAGATTACCTAAGATTTCTTATTTATATTATAATTTAAAGAGAAAAGTATGAGAAAACCCCTAAACTTGCACAAATTATTAGTTTAATTCCTCAACTATTAATAGTGTTAAAAATACTTCTTTACTTGACTAACTAAACTTAAATATGCCTCTGATCTTGTAACAAGTATGAAATACATCTCTAAATTCTTGTCAAGTTCAGGAGTGTTTGAAATACTTGTGATAGATCATAGGTGTATTTCAGTTTAGTTAATCAAATATAGAAGTATTTTTAAGATTATCATAGTTCGAAAATGAAACTAACAACTTGCGGCAAGTTCAAAGGCGTTTTTCCTTTTTGTAATTTAAATTCTAATCTTCCATAATTTTTACTTCATTAATCATTATCTCACACATTCATTAAACTCCAATGGCTAATAGAGTGGGGAAAAAGTAGGTAAAAACTATTGTCTTTTTTTTCTTTTTTGTACAATTGAATATTTTTTTTTTCTAATTTACACTTATAATAGTAAGGTCACCTCTCTCTAGAGATGTTCACATGGGATCTCTTAGAAAAGTACTCTACCTTTCATCAATAACATCTCTTTCTTCCTTTTCTTTACTCTTCCTCTTCCTTATTTTTTTTCAAATTTTTCTGTTCGATATTTATTTTGAAGTCTAATTAATTTAAATTATATACGTAAAAAGTATTCTTCAAAAGTAAAACACCTTTTTATGAAAAAAAAGACTTCATTTTTAATTCAAAATCACAACTTTTGATAAGGATAAAAACGTACTTACGATTTCACAATCCTTTTAAGGGGAGTAGCTATTTACTGTTGGAAAAAATAATAATGAGGTTAAGTTATAGGAAAGAATGGTAGGGTTTTTGACAAATGTTCAACTTGTATTGCAAATATAACATATATTATACTTGAAAATTTAAAAATGGGGTAGAAAAGGATGATAAGAGTAAAGTGGGGAACAATATTTCCTTTTAATGGGCTCTACCTAAAAGGGAATTTGCAAGAATGTACATGTCTAAATATGTGAGGATAATTTTATCACATTAAAAAAAATTGTATTTAGCGATGGACAAAATTTATCGCTAACTTATAAAATGTTAAAAATAATTAACAATTAGCAAATACATATATATCGATTAGAAAAAATAAACGATGAATAATTTGGCTGACTATTTGGGTAAAACCTATTAAACCTAACTTATGTTACTTTTGGTAGGGGATATACTTTAGTGTTGCTCCATTTATAGCACTCATTAAATTTTTATTTTTTGGTTGGATGTAAATATTCATTATAATAGGATATACGATCCAACTATTTTTCCCTTTTATTTTTTGTTCAGTATCTGATATTTAATGGTTATATTGAGGTTTGATTAAATTCAAATTTACATATTTCAAGGTTTATTTGTTAGAGCGACGCTTTTAATATGTCCTTAGTTGTTCGAATTTAAGACTGATAATTAAGAATGAAACCAATCGAACGTACCCACCGCATGTGTTGTTTTTTTGCTTTTATATGCATGACATATACTCATTTGACTCATTTGCATTGTCTTTATAAACAACATTTTCACGTGCACTAAACTTTCAACTTTAACCCCCATAGTACATTTTAATTTAGTTATACTTTAATTTGCATTTGTTTGATTCATTAATATCATGTTTACCCGATATAATAATTTAAAAAAAGTTTTCGACCGCTATTTTGTTGTTCATCTGTCATGGAATTGTAAATTTCACATATAAATTTTACGACATTGATATAAGATCGATTATCTTGATATTTTAATTTGTTTTTTATAAATCGTATTAATTTGATTCTATAAGGGGGATCAAACATATTATCTTTAAAAGTAAATCATGTATACAATCGCTTAATTATTTTAGAGCTATTATAAAGATATTTTGTAACTAGGAAAAAAATCTAATTTACTAATTCACTCATAGATGATAAAATCATAAAAAATTTGACTTTTTCAAACTTTGTCCATTAAAGGGAAGTGTGTATGTGGAGGGATCTAATGATTTTGACTAAATGATAAAAGGAAGGGGATAATTTTAAATATATACAATAAACTAATTAATTTACAATAAATATAATATTTTTTTATTTACATAAAAATAGCCCAAAATCATACCATATAAGACTATACGATACAAATTGTCAAATGTCATAAAAAGTATACACTGACTATATAGATTACTTATATATACGTTATACACTAAATATACATTATCATACACTAAAAAACTGAATATAATTTGACTATACATCAAATATATACTGGCTATACATGTTTATATTATCGAATGCCTATTATTTTATAATTATTTTGGCTGAATGGCTACAGTAATTATCCCAAAAATAAGCTTGTGGGGGAACAAAGTGGACCTTTTCCCTCTTATCAATAATCAGGCCCACATAATGGGAAGTTTGTTTAGAACAAGTGGGCCTTTAATGTTATGCACTGATATGGGCTGTGTGGATAATGGGCTAGAAATAAGGACTAACCTTGAAAGGCCCAGAGCTTTTATGTGTGTTATTTGCACACTTTATGCCCCTTTTTCAGGGGAAGTGAACACCGAGGATATGACCTTAGATAGGAGAATTTAGAGATTGCGGATTAAGTAAAAGATTAGTTAATAGTGTTTCTTTTGCTTTTCTGGAGGTTGGATATGGTGATCGTAGTTGGATCTGTGGGATTTGGTAGTTATATTTGAACCTTCTTTCTTATAATATTACACTGTTTTTATAGTTTCTTATTCTTTTATTTTGGTTAGTATTCGCATCTTTTATGTATTTTGATTACCATTTTATTTGATTGAGTCACTTTTCCATCAATTGCGGTGGGTTGATCGATGAAATTCATCAATTTTTAATTAGAGTTTCATATTTAAATTTCTAAAAAAAAAAGAGTTCTTTTTGGAGCACTATCTCTAATAATGGATTATGCAATACGCGAATTCAAACTTAATTAAATCACAATATGATACCGGAGATTAGATGAAAAAGAAAAAAAAAGGTTAATATTCAAATATTTTTGTCCGTAAAAGAAAATCAGAAATTTCACTAAAAGTATTCAATTCAATATATATTAAGTAACTTTTGATATTCATATAATTTTTTGACAAAAAATATATATTGACAAATTCATTATTCCATTAGAATATATAAATTAAAAATAGATTCATTTTATAACTTTAAAAAGTGGAATAATAAAGGAAATATGTTCGAATACAAATATGCAAAATTGCATATTTGTATGACACATGCATGAAGATATATGCAAGAATTTGGTTCTTTGGACCATCCTATTTTTTAGATTTATATTTAATTTGAGAATATATGAGATGAATTGATAATTTAAATTTAATAAATTCAATTGTTAAGATTTTATCATTGAAGTCATTGTGTTTGTAAATTGTAATTATGATTTAAAATTTATTATTTTTTTAATTTTTAAAATATTAAATTCAACTAAACTCGTTTACTATATGTTCATTCACCTCTCATCATGCACATTCCAATACCAACAATTTTTGTCAATATAAAAATATTAATTTTTGTAAAATTTTGACTGAATATGTTATTGTTATTATAAAAATATTAATTTTAATAAATATTATTTTTTGTAAGAAAACCTTGTAAAAAGTTTTAAACATTTTTTAGAGAGTTTCTTCTCTAATTTTTCTTCTACTTATCACAAGACAACAAAATTCAGACAAATAATGCATTTGAATTGAAATTTGAAAGTATCTGAAATGATATAAAGGGTTTGCATTATTTGTTCTCTTTTTTATTTTTTAGCTTTTGAATTATCAATCGAGACTTGAATCTTTCAAAAAGCAAAAATAGAAATCACAAGAAAATTAATAAAATAATCATATGCTAAACAACTATTTCAGAAAAGAGACGTCAAGAAATTTCTTTAATGAATTACGATGGACGTAATTATGATATTGTGATACAAAAACAGATACTAACTCTAATTCAACTCCCAAACTACGAGAATCGCTCAAGATCATATAATCTTCATACCAACATAAAACTTCAGCTACAAACACAAACAATAAATTTTCAATTCGAAATGATAGAAATATGGTAAAAAATTTCAATTACTATACATAAAGTTAAAAAAATTATATTTCTCTCTTTGCATGCGTATTATTAAAGAATGTGATACAATGAATATAATTATTCTGTCCTTAACTTAAGTTCTTAGTTTCGAGCATTGAGTATGAAATAAATCTTTGATCAAAAATGCTTTCCTCGAATAAATTTTACATAATATAAATTTAAATTAGTCAAACTTCAATAAAGAGAACGCCAGAAAGAAAATATATTGTAGGGCCACTCTCATATTGTGCATTATTATACATCATTTTCAACCTGTAATTTTTTCAATCATAATCCCTCAAATCCAACCTCATCCACAAAATTTGCCTTTGTACTACTCTTCAAAGTCTTCCTTTCAACTTCTTGATCATATATAACAATTATAGTAAAAAGGGAAATCATTTTCCTTTTTTTGTTTTCTCTCACAGTATCTTATCCTTATCTGTATTGAGGGATTTTATATTTTAACTCAAAGATTAAGAATTACTAAGATATTCAAATGAATATTGCTAAAAAAAAAAAATTTCATTAAAAGTTTTGAATTTAAGTTTTGTAAGTGAAAAATTCTTAATAAGCTTTCCAAAATAGGGTGATATACGATACCAATTCGGATATAGGAAAAAACAAAACCTTTCTTCTGATTGGTCTAAAAGAATACTTATTTGACTTCAAAATTGAAACATCTGGACATTGAACAGTTTGTATAAATTTGAAACTTGCAAAAACATCCTATAAATCTACCATTCTGTCCGTTGATTTGTTTGTCAAGAATCTGTCTGAAGCATATGGCTTCAGCTTCTCCTTCTCAAGGTAGTCTCCTACTTCAGAAACAACTCAAAGGTATGTTGTTTTTTTTTCCCCACTTTTTGCTACCTTATATTCATTTTATGGACTGTTTGCTTGTTTGGGGGTTCTTGATTTTGTTGTTTCCTTTAATTTGAATGTAAAGATCCTTGCTTTTTTACTTTTTCTTGTATTGTTATTCAATATATGGACTGTTTGCTTATTTGGGTGTTCTTGATTTTTGTTGTTTCCTTTAATTTGAATGTAAAGATCTTTGCTTTTTTACCTTTTCTATACTCATATTCATTTTATGGACTGTTTGCTCAATTGGGTGTTCTTGATTTTTGTTGTTTCCCTTAACTTGAATGTAAAGATCCTTGTTTTTTTCCTCTTTTTGTGCTCATATTCATTCTATGGACTGTTTGCTTATTTGGGTGTCCTTGATTTTTGCTCTTTCCTTTAACTTGAATGTAAAGATCCTTGTTTTTACATTTTTTTGTATTCATAATTCATTCTATGGTCTGTTTGCTTAATTAGGTGTTCTTGATTTTTGTTGTTTCCTTTAATTTGAAAGTGAAGATCCTTGCTTCTTCTTTTATTTTTTGTACTCATATTCATTCAATGGACTCTTTGCTTATTTGGGTGTTGTTAAGTTTTATTGTTTCATGTAGTTTGAATGTAAAGATCCTTGAATGTGTTTTTTGGTATTCATATTCCTTGTATCAACTTTTGGGGATGAGATATTTGAGTTGAGAGCCTTCTAGAGAAATCTCTCTATCTTTATGAGATAGTGGTAAGGTCCGCGTACACTTTACCCACCCGAGACCCCACTTGTGTGATTTCATTGGGTATGTTGTTGTTGGATATTCCTTCCATGGACAATTTGCATAATTGGTTGTTCTTGACTTTTGTTGTTTACTTTAATTTGAAAAGTAAAGATTCTTGCTTTTCCTTTTCTTTGGTATTCATATTCATTCTATGGAATGTTTTCTTAATTGGGTATTCTTGATTTTCTCTGTTTCCTTTAGTTTGAATGTAAAGATCCTTTCTTTTTCACTTTCAGATCTCTGTAAAAAACCAGTTGATGGATTTTCAGCTGGTTTGGTTGACGAAAGCAACTTATTCGAATGGAGTGTCACCATTATTGGACCCCCGGAAACACTATAGTGAGTCTTTACTTTATTAGTTTAAAGATATTATTTTTCTTTTGATTTGATGTTGAAGTTCTTTTCTTTTTCAATTGTGCTTGGTGGTTGATGGGTTTTTGTGTTTGATTTGATTTTGAAGTTCTTTCGGTTTTCAATTTTGTTTTGTTGTTGAGGGTTTTTGTCTTCGATTAAATGTATGCTTAATTGAATAAGGTAGTGTTTTCTTATTCGTTTATGAAAATTTTGAGTCTTAAATTGTTTTCTGATTCGGTGGATGCTGTGAGTGATAGTAGGGGTTAGTGTACAGGAGAAGTTGTAATTTTGTGTGTGTGATTTCTACATTAGGCAGTAGGCTATTGGTGTATACCAGGGTGATTAAGGATATGTACGATGGAGCCCATACTCGAGTTAGGACGGCTGGTGGTGACTCTGAGTATTTTCCTGTTGAGATGGGACTCCACCAAGGATCTGTGTTGAGCCCTTTCCTGTTTGCCTTAGTGATGGATGAGCTGACGCAATCTATCTAAGAGGAGGTTCCATGGTGTATGCTATTTGCAGATGACATAGTACTGATTGATGATACTCGAACTAAAGTTAATGATAGTTA
>DF357359.1:124245-145586 GCA_000787875.1 Solanum virginianum | reverse complement strand
TCTGAATTTTTTTTTTTTAAATTATAGACAAGAGGCGATTTTTCATATGGTTGAAAAACAATTACTTATAGTTTTCATTTTTTTATAGTGTCTAAATTCTTATGCTTTAGTTTAATCTGAGGATGTTCCCAATTTTGAAATAGGGGTTATAATAGACCTTTATGAGTCGACTCTTTGAAGTTTAAAAAGATTTAAATATGTTTTGTACATACTTAGTAATCTCGCTCTTCTTGAATTTCACGTACAGTAAGTACGTAGTGCATCAGACTATTTTATTTTAAATAAAAAATTTTTTTGTCAATTTCTCATGCTAAACAAACAGATAATGATGAGATTACTATTTTTTGCTGATAATTTTTTTTTATTTTTTAATCTTAAAAAACTTGTCTTTAAATGTTAAAGTCAATTCTTTTGTGCTTGGAAATTGGAAGACTTGACAGACTTTTGTTGTATTTTTCTTTTTGAGAAATTTTAATAGTTTTAGTCTAGGGATGCATGAATTATTTTTCATATATTTTAAGTTCTCTTTATTGACAATTTCGCTTTTTAAAGAATTTTTCAAATAGAAAAAAAAATAAAAAGTATTTTAAAGAATACATTAAAAGCCAAAATGAAAATGTAAGAAATGATAACACATGTTATGCATATTTAAGCACTCTCACATGGAATTAAACTATTATTTTGATTTTTTGATATCTGCTATTTAATTGGAGTTTCGATTAATACAAATTCACATTATGTAATATCAATTTAAGAGGGAAGAGTTTCTTAATAGGATTCATATCCAACATTATTCAAATCTGAAAACAAAATTATTTTTGACAATAAGCTATTTGCTTCACAAATTCAAATTACTCGAATTTCAAACAAATACTCCCTCCATCTCATTTTACACAAAAGTATTACTATTCAAAAAAGTCAAACAACTTTTCCGTTGACCTTAACTTCTTTCGAACATTCTGAATCATTCAATATGTTGGCTTGAAACATTTTCATATAGTATTCATAAATATAAATTTTATATTTCACAAATTGAATGAATCTATACTTAAAATTTATAAATAAAAATACATGTTTTGATGCTCGTATATATTTTAAAAACTATTACATGGATATTTATACTTATTTTGTTGCTTGTATCATATATATCTATATCACTCTAATAAATTAATATAGTCAAATATAAATACATGATACGAATAAATTTTTATCGAAGATTAAAAAAACTTTTACAAATGGAGTCATTTTCAAAACAAAAAAAGAGTGTGTAAAGAAGAAGAAAGAAGCACGAAAAGTACGCTAATAACCCCACTTGTTCCCGTTCATTTCTACCTAACCTTGAAATGTCTTTTTCTATGCTTTTTTGTATAAATATTTAAAATTTATTGATTCTATTAATTTTAAATTATATTAAATAAAAAGAAATTAATTTTTATCTTAAATATGTTGATACAATGCCAAGGTGGCACGTGAAGATTTTCTAGTAGCAAGTATGGATCAAGTTAATTTCCTATGAGTCAATGATTCTTATGTTAAATACTAAAAATAACAAAATTTTGGTCTTTCTTTATTATTTTTTATTCAATATTGTATATTCATATTAAAATCTAACTATATCCATTCGTGCTTCACGTCTTTTAATTTGATGTCGACGAAAACACCTTTATAAGTTCCCAAAATAGAATTAAAGTAGGGGCTATGTTAAGTAAGGCCTCATTTCGAAAAAAACACTTTATATCTAAGATATTGTTATATTCAATACTTCAATTTGACACCTATGATTAAGTGAAGAATAACTCATTCGTTGCACCACATTTTTTTATGGTGAGAAAATCTTATTCTTTCGAATGTCACCACTATATATAATTGTTATATAATCAAAGGTTGAATAAACAATGTTTGTTTTTATTTAAATTTATATTTTCTAACACCAAACAATCAATTCTTTAGTATTTAAAATTTAAAATAGTCAAGTTGCAATAAAACACATGCTCTAAAAGAAAATAGACAAAATACAATGCACAATTCGAGATTAGTTGAGCTCTGATAACAATCTCTATTTCAAAAATAGTTTATTAAACACAAAAATTGAAATTAATCAAGCTTTGTTCACATTACTATTTCGGCAATTACTTTACAATGTGCGAATCTAAATCAGTAAAATTTCAAAATTAACATGTGTGAATTCAAATTAGTCGGCTCCGATAAGAATTTCTATTTCAAAAATGAGTTATCAAATACAAAAATTGAAATTAATCGAGCTTTAATCACACTATTATTTTAGTAATGACTTTGTAATACACAAATTTAAATTAGTAAAATTTTAAAAAATTATATGAATTTAAATTAGTCGAGCTCCGAAAAAAGGGAATATATGTTCTCTTCTTCCTCCATTTATCATTTATCCATCTCATGAGAAACATACCATGTCCCGTGACTTCAAATCCCCAAACCAAAAAAGCTCTTCACACATGAAATCAAATTTTCCATAACAGCAAATTCACCCAAAAAAATTAATTTCTCCATGAATTCCTTCATCTCCCTCTGAATTTCTCGCCGGAAAAAATGATGAGGTCGCCGCAGGAACCGCACCGGAACGGCGATTTAAGGACTCCGTCGCCCCGGCCGAGAAATCAATCTCAGTTTCACTCAACGGTTTCCGTGCAAAAAAACCGCCGGTTCAGTATTCTGATACTCATTTTCCGGTTCGCCGCCTTCTGCTTCTCACTCGCCTCTGCTATTTTCATGTTCTCTAACACCCGCGGCGGCTCCGATATCGATCCTCTCCGGTGGTACCACTTCGATGCTTTCAGGTACAGCTACTATTAGCTCTCTTTCTGTTTCCTCGAGAAAATGTATAAAATTGGAGTTAATTAAGCAGAAATTATCATATTTGCAATTTAATTAGCTGATAAAACATCTTAATTTGAGAATTTTAGATTAAATTTCTTCAAATTCTGCTTTTCCCTGCACTTTTACAAAATTTTTTACATGAATATTTGGATGTATTTACATTTTATTTTTTTATAGCTAATATTGTAACCAATAAAGTTGTCTACAGAGGTCATGAGTTCAAGTCTTGAACCATCCTTACGTAGAAATACAAGGTGAGATTACGTACAATAAACGCCAACCCTTCCCCAAACTCTGGGCGTAGAAAGAATTTTAGTGCACCGAACTCGCTTTTTAAATATTTATACACTATCATATACTTATTATTTTTAATTTTATAAGGTGAGTAAATGATTATTTAAGTTGAGTCTTCGTAAAAGCAAAAAAGCATAGCTCAAGTTGTCATGGTAGCTCGATTGTGTAGCGTGAAAGATTAATTAGTCATAGGTTTAAAGCAGATAATATATATTATTAGACTTAAGAGTGTGACTATTAGCTCATTTAAATTAGTTGATTAAAAGTAATCTACAATTCAATTTATCAATTACGTCTCAATTTCAAACGATTAAATTATGAGGTTTGTTTTTGGATAGATTTGTGGCAATTGCAGCTGGGGTTGTGGCATTATATTCACTATTCGAAATTGGAGCTTCAGTTTGGGAAATTTCAAGAGGCACTACTGTTTTTCCTGAAGTTGTACAAGTTTGGTTTGATTTCAGCCACGATCAGGTTAGAAATTTCTTTATATTTTGTATTCTTGATTTATCATGTGAACTTCAAACTTGAAGAAGAAATTCGAAATAATGGTAAAGTTATTTTCGTTTACCAATGCAGAATTAGAGTATAGAAATTTAGGAGGTTTAGTTCGAATTCTATATTTATTTTTAAAAATTATTGAATATGTATAAGTTATTACTCACTCCGTTTTAATTTGTTTGATTGATTTTAACTTTGTATGAAATTTAAGAAAGTAAAAAAGATTTTTAAATATCATGGATTTAAACTTAAGATATGCAAAATGGACTAAAATATTTGTTAATCTTGTCATTTGAAAATTTGAAACTAAAGTTTGTCAAGAAAGGAAGAGAGGTATTCTATTTAAAACAGACTCAAATTGAAAGTAAGGCAAATAAAATTGAAAGATATAATACGTAAATGTGTCTTTTTAACTCTATTTTAGCTGATATCTGTGATCTCCAACTTTGGTATGTACAAGCCAGCACTTAAACATGTATAAAAATTATCACCAAGTATTTTCATGATAATTATGAGCTCCCAAGCATGTATTAAACTTATGAAAAGTTTCTATGATTTACAAGTGACAAGTTGGGCCTTATTCTATAATTTCAACTTGCTTACTTTTGTAGATCCGAAGTTGAAGTGCACAATTATAAATTGAGATCAAATTAAATGACACGTTTTATGAAGTACTTTAGCATCTAATGAGTTAAATCTAGAATCATAAACTTTGATATGCGACATAAAATCAATTAATTATATTTATATCATCACGATAATCCATATACATCACACCTCCTTATATAAATTTTTTTAACAATTTCTATGTGAGCACGAAACAACATTTCAATTTCAATGATTCATCGTAATTGTACGGAATGTGAAAAAAACAGACATTATCGTCGTTGTTTGTGTGCGTAGGTTTTTGCATACATGTTGTTGTCGGCAGATTCGGCGGGAACGGCGTTAGCTCGGACGTTAAGAGATAGGGACACGTGTACGGCTAATAATGCATTTTGTGTTCAATCAGATATCTCCGTTGCCTTGGGATTCGCCGGGTTTATGTTCTTGGCTTTTTCTTCTTTGTTGTCGGGTTTTCGGGTCGTCTGTTTCATACTAAATGGGTCACGTTTTCATATGTAATATTCATTCATCCATCCATCATTATGTTGTAAACTTTACTCATAATGTAAAAAAAAAAAAAAAAAACTTTTATGGCATCTGACTAAGCATATTAAATTAATTAAATCAATTCGTTTTTTAACTTCCTTTTGCTTGTGGTTCTTTAAAGATTTATTGAATTATTGACCACTACGTTATTTAATAATTGAGGGTAATACAATTTTAAAAATAGTGTAAATATAATATATTTCTATTTGTTG
Source organism: Solanum virginianum (assembly GCA_000787875.1). Classification (NCBI taxonomy): domain Eukaryota; kingdom Viridiplantae; phylum Streptophyta; class Magnoliopsida; order Solanales; family Solanaceae; genus Solanum; species Solanum virginianum. Next base: position 140,574 of record DF357359.1, on the reverse strand, counting down.
TTCTTATTTGCTTTGTGTCATGTTATTTGGTTGTTATACTTTTCTCAAAACTTGTTTTGAAAAATTTCTCCTTTTGAGCAAGATCTGCTAGAAAAAGTTCAGCTATTCTACGAAGGTAAAGTATATGTACATCATATTCTCTTTTGATTCTATTCATGAGATTATACTAAATAATAGTATATGTGTTATTATTTGTTGTTGTTTTTAAGGTAATGGGATAAAAATATATATATCATCTGTTTATTTTTACTTGTCATTGTTTTTTTTTAGGTCAATTTGATTAGACTTCAAAGTTAAATTGAAGTAGTTAATTTAAAATCTAAAATTTAGATAATTGAAAACTATACGAAAAAATGTTAGAAGTTGCACTTTTTCTCATATTAATATGATTAAAAAATATATTTTATGTGACAAGTAAAAGTGAATGGAGGGAGTATATACATATGTTTAATTTGCTTAATTAAATATCACAAGGATCAATGATTGAAACACCAAGAAATGCTAATATTTGTGTAGAACACAACTCATAAGTTATATCTTAGATATGAATTCTGAACCATCAAAGATTATGTTGAGATAGTAAGTATTATTTTATGTTTAATTAGAAATTCCAAAAGCTTTATCGCGTGAATTTGAATTGATCGAATCTATATTATTCTTGATAGTTTCTTATTCCTCTATGAGACAATAATGTTAGCTTCTTCGTTACGTTGAATGGCAGTGATATGCTATATGATACTTTCAATTTGTTCCATTTTATCGAATATATACATTGAACTTAGTTGAATTATTTTTTAAGAAAAAGAATTAGCTAAACATTGAATGATTTATTCTTAGTTGATTTGGCCCCATTTTGGCAAAAATATCTTGGCATATGTTTTACTCTTTTTTTTTCTCTCTTTTGTTATTCTTTAGAAAAAAATCACTCCACTTTTCTCTTCTCAATCATATACTTGACAAAAAGGGAGGTAATATAATAGTGAACCAAGCAAAGCATAATAGCATATATATTTATATAAACTAATTTAGTGTACGTGTAATTGCAGGTGTATATCGCATTAATTAATAAAAAGTGTATAAAAATAAATAAATAAATTATTATATGTTTTGTGTAAGAATTTAATCATAATAAGGAAATCTTCGACATTTAATTTTTAGTATATTTGGTATTATTAAAATAATAATATAATAATTAAAAAATAGTAAAAAGACGATTTTATCTAAAGAGGAATCTTTTAATGAAAGACAAAAAATTTAAACAATATTTTTAAGATTTTCGTGCTTTTAATGTAGAATTGATATAGATTTATATGTACATAACATCAAAGTAAAATTATACTTTTTTTGGACAATTTCTTTAGTATTAAATAATCAAAGAATAATTTATGACCCTACAAGCTTTTCTACTTATATAGAAGTGTGAGTTTTAACATTAGTATCAACATGTCAGCTTAATGGTATAAAATGTATATTTATGGATATTTTGATCTTTACACTATATTTTTCTTAGTATAGCAAAAACAATTCTTAAATATTTATGTTTCAAGTAAAAAGTACTTATACAATTGAAATAAATGAATCACATCGATCATTAATTAAACATATCAAATTTAATGTGTAAAAAAGGAAGCATCTCCTAATAAAAAATATCTCCCTTTTTAATAAGTTGTACAAAACATAAATTTAAATTAATTGATTCAATAAATTTCATATAACTAAAAGCAAAATATTTCACATTATTTATTCTTAGAATAGCACTTGTCAAAGCAAAAGATAGATCAAGCATCAAGGGGGACACACATTCATGCACAATTACAAGTTTTCTCGTATTTTTTTTTTTTATAAATTATTGTGACATGAAAAATCAATTTATTATTTCTTAAGAGACATTAAAAGTTAAAGTGGACAAGTAGAAATGAATGAAGAGAATAGTTATGTTACAATCAACATGATTTTGTAGTAGAATGATTGAGATTTCTATGTTCTTAATTAGAACTTGAACTTTGATCATGAAAAAAATTAGGGAAAATTACCTCATTACACAAATATTTCTACCATATTCACCAATTCTTCCTATATTTTGAAATAATTACATATTATCTTACTAATTAATAGTTATATATCAAATTTCAATCAAATACACCTAGATACATGTATGTTTGCTACTAAATACACTCTAAAATATAAATAAATAAGGAGAGAGGTAATTGAGAGAGGAGAGATGACGATGTATATCACATGTACACATGAATCACGTTAGATACCTATATATGATATACCAAATATAATTCAAATACATTTCTAAAATACAAATACATAAGGAGAGAGTCAAGTAAGAGAAGAAGAGAGGAGAACAACCAGCGAGAGAGTTTATGTATCATATGTATCTCATATACATGCAAATCAATTTGGATACAGTTTATTTAGAATAAATTATATCAATTTTGATCTTATATACTCGAGATGCATATATCTAGATGATTCAAATATATGTATCTGTGAATCAAAATCTAGCACGAATGATAATCTCAAAAACTCAGAAAAAGGCACGTAAGTAAGATCTAGACTAGTGAAATTTGCATAAATTCTCCAATGAATGTCATAGAAATGAACATTGTCATGTGCAAATATGAATTAATGGAACTTCAATATGGATATCAAACACATTAACCCGCTGCCCGATGTGACCACGTGGCAATCCAGTCCTATAGGAAAACCGAAACGTGATTCAGTATCAAGTGGGACCCTAAAATCAGTATCTTCTAGAGGAGCGTGAAGATGACGCGCCATTTTGCCCAAAGCAAAGTATAAACCTCCCTTCACGGTCAAACCTCCTCCGTCCTCCGTCCTTTTCTTCCCGTCGTCCGGCGACTTCTCCCTGAATATAAACACTGCACCTAAGTTTCCGGTGAAGATTCGCCGTTAATTCAACCGGATAACATTATATATACTGTACGGAATCCGATTTTGTTTCAGGTAAATGACTGAACACCCGCATAATATGACTTTTTAGGTTTTTGTTGATAGATTTGATGTTAATTAATGTGTTCGTCTTTCCTGTTCCCATTTTCTCGCTCTGTTTTAGATGATTATGATTTCATATTTAGGTGTTTAAGCTGCATAATTCGTGAATCCTTGTAGAGGAACTCGCTTTGCATTCATAGCTTTTGGTGAATGTAGGATGAAGTTCGTGACTCAATAGATTTAGATAGCTTTTGCTCATAGATTTTGGGAGTAGTTTTTGAAAATTTAACTTTCAAATATCTGTTTTAGGTGATTACGGTTTCATTTTTAGGTGTTTAAGCTGCATAATTCATGAATCATTTTAGAGAAATTTGCTCGCAATCTGGTGAATATTAGAAGAAATTCGCCACTCAGTAGATTTAGATACCTTTTGCTCGTAGATTTTGGGAGTAAGTTTTGAAAATTTATCTTCAAACATCTGTTTCTAGATGATTATGGTTTCATTTTTAGGTGTTTAACCTGCATAATTCATGAATCCTTGTAGAGAAAGTTGCTTGCAATCATCGTGATTGGTGAATATTAGAAGAAATTTGTGACTCAATAGATTTAGATTGGTTTTGGGAGTAGTTTTTGAAAATTTAACTTCAGATATATGTTGGGCCATGAAATTTGATTAGATTGATCATCAAATATTTTCAATTCTCAAAAACTAGCTCAGACTAGTTTTTGGATTTTTGGGACTTTACCTCACAGAACTTCAATATTTTTCAAAGTAAAATGCATGTCAAAATCCAACTTCAAAAACTAAAATTTCAAATTCAAGATATATGGCCAAACGGGAGCTTAATTTAGAAATTGTGAGTTTACTGTCATCCTTAAAGATTTATAACTAATCTTGATTATTGAGCTGAATTTTGTTTTATATTGGCAGTTTCTTTGTAGCATTGTCCTACATAGCAATTTTTAAAATCTGGTTAATATTCCCGTTTTGTTATGCCTGCCTGGTATATATGAATTGATTACACCATAATCCAAAAATTGGGTGTGACAACTGGTGTATGTTCTAACTTTCCACGATTTTTTTTGTTTTGTTGATGCAAAGCGGTGACTTGAGATTTATGAGTTCATCAATATGGCTGACTTGCCATGTCCACCATATTCTAACAAAAGATTGGAGGCACGGATAATTAGCAAGGAAAAACTGCCGAAGATTTGTTTAGTTGCTTCTGCTACAAAGCACTTCTCAGCAAAGACTTTGAAATGTATAACTAAAGTGAAACAGAGAGTACAGACTAGTGGAGCTGCTGGTAATGTTGTCATATTTTTGGCTACCACTGCTGTTCTAGAGGTTATACGAAGGCTGAGCAAAGCCAGATGTCCTTTTATTTGGCACGGTTTGCAGGCACTGCAAGTTTTATGTTATCCACCGTTTAAGTGGATCCAAAAGTGGGTTCCTTTGAAGCCATTGGTCAGACAATTGCAGGTGGGTTTCTGTTCATCCTTTACTGAATATAATTCTTGCAATTCGGGAATACTTGCATTCGCATTTTGAGTTTGTTACGTTCTACTACTAGTCTGACAAGTGCAGGACATACATACAAGCAATGCCCAATGGCTCCTTGTATCTGGATGTCACCAATTCATCTTCAGATCTCCTGTATGATTGCACATCTTGTTATCTGGAAGTGCTCTTTTTTGTTCTGTCTTCAGTTTGGTGCTTGTCTGCTGGACAAACATTAGTGAAAAGAACCAACGTCTTTTGTTTTTCAATAAATTATGCGAGGATTGTCTTTATCAAAAAATTTATGTGAGGATTGTGACATTTCCGTTGCCTGTCTATCTTTTTGTTTTCTACTTATGTTTCTGAAGATTATACGGCAAATAACCCATATGTATTTTCATTCCATATCTTACCTCATTATTTTTAACATTCTCATGAGTTGAAAGTTTTACATAAGGTTTTGGACTCATTATAAGCATGTTCATGACCACCTTGGCCACAATAAAGCAGAAGACATTTGTGATTCAGATGCTAATTCTTTAGTGTAATGTTGACTTCTTCCCATATGCCTGCAAATCCTTTTACATGAGTCATTGATCCAGGTTCTGGTTTTCTTCCCAAATATTTTTCTCTTTTACTTGACTACATTTGTGGTTAGTGTTTTCAGATTTTGGAGTGCCCTTCTTGTTTGATTTAGTGCATATAAGGATATTCTCTTCTGGCACTTGGCCTCCCTTAATATTCTAAGTTGTCATTGCTCATTTAAGTCACCTTAATGCTGGACTCTAGATGTGATCTTGAAGGGCTTTAATACAAGGAATGGATTATGATCATTGCAGATGAACTTCTTTTTGTTTGGGGAAGTGGTATATGTTTTGTTGCTGCGGTGCTTCATAGAAAATATATTGTTGACCACCAAAATTAGTTTTGTTGGTTATTTGTCATTTGATCTAGCATGCTTAACTTCATTTTCTACACTGTTTTTTAATCTGCTTAACTTAATCTTCTACACTGTTGTTTGATCTTTTTGTTTTCCCCCCTTCCAAATTGATTGATGTTTCTATTGTAATGACTATGCTTAATTTGGTAGAAATTGTCTAGGCCAATGCTATTGCTCTCAATTGCAACAGTTTTCTCTGATCAGTCATCATCTACGGGCGAAGCGACATCAAATGACTATCATGATTCACAAGCAAGGTAGGTGTACCATTCGAATTATGTTTTCTTTGGAAGTTTCTCTTTTCATGGACTACAGCAGTTGTCTAATGGATAAAGGGATATAGTTATACCGAGTTTATAATTTCATGTCAAACTCATATGCTTGTCTTTTGGCTTCTCTTTCCGTTGCTTGGTGTATGCAGTGATTATGATTGCAGCTAAAGGAATAAAAATGTTCTATTCCTTCTCTATGGGTCTTTTTAACTCCTTGTAGACGTTTTCCTGTTCCTTTTTAGGACAGATGGTCCAATTTTTTCTACTATATCCTAGAAAGTTCTAAATCCTTGAGCATTTTATAATATTCAAATTTTATCCTGCCCAAAATCTATATTGTTAATTAGTAATTCATTTACTTCCTTTGCTCCAATTATATCATTGTTTCAGTTTGGGATGTTTTCACACACCATTCCACTTGCAATATTCTACTCTCAACATTCATGTTTACTCATAAATTTTACTTCATGAAACTATGAAAATGATAATTACGGTTTCTCTATGACTCTATCCGACTAACCCTTTTTTGGGTAACACGGAACCTGCAGCCGCTACCAGTTGCGTGTGCTATGGGTAAACCCTGCTCCAGTGTAACAGCCTGCAAACCACATAGGAGACGTAAACTGCGCTAGGCAAGCCCCGTGCGACAAGCTCAACCGAGTTTCCGTCAAACTAACTTTTCAACCACTATATTATTTCTTCTCCACTAAACAATATAATACTCAAGTCATTGACTTCTTAAGCTTCTGCAAGTTCAACCACAAAAACAGAAAATAATGTTTTAGGTTTTATGAAATTAAAGCTACAATAAGAATGAGGAGTACAATGTACAATATTAACTACTCCTACACTGAAACCAAACTCTTTTTGTTGTCCAATTCTGTTGTGATGTATGGGAACTGTAATACATACGAATTTCCCAACTATAACCACATGAAACTTTTTTAAAAAACAAACAATGATGAAAACGTGAAAGACGATTATTCATGAGATTCAACAGAAATTGTTATTTTTTATTTTTCTTGGGCTGTTCTCGACACAACAACATACCGAAATTAATCCCACAAGTTGAGTCTGAGAGGGTAAGATGTAGACAAACCTTATTACTGCTTTACTTGGATAGAGAGGTTGTTTCAAATACCCCTACTGGTGTAATTTCTTTGGCTGTTCTCTAATTCAAAGTTTATGCTCAGCTTTTAATGTAATTACATTGAAACATATTATCAACAACCACCAAAAGAAAAGGCATAAAAGATAGGAGGCCTAGCAATTATAGTTGTGTGATCACTTTCTTTATGTCTTGTATGGTTATGTCTTCTTCTTGAAATTGATTTTCGTTATTTCTTTCTGAAATCTGGGTTCTTGTTAAGGTTATTACTTTTAATGTATTCAACATGATTTTCCTTACAGATCTCGTGATGAAGTACAGGACGATGGTTATTCTGAAAGATGGTTGCTAGAACTCCATAGGGAACTCAGGGAGAAGGGTATTAGTGTACCTGAGAGGTGAGGTGACCTCCTTCACTTTTAGTAGTCTCAATGCTAGACTGGAGAAAAACAAAGTTGCTTTGATTTGCCATGTTTTCATCTTAGTAGGTTTTATTTTATTATGCTTGCCCAGAAAAGGAAGAACACAAGAAAAGAGAGCCTTAAAAGTAATAAAGTTTGTTAAGTCAGACTTCCTTTTATCTACAAAATTTGTTGCTCTGTGATGCGTTACACAAGTATTCTTTTTCTTTAACAATTTCAAATACTATTTGACTAATTCGTCACTGACAGTAACATGTTAAATTGGAATTTTATGTTCCTTGTGCAACCTGCAAGCAGGTTGAATGATGATGAGCTTCGTCAATTTTATGCTGCCACAAATGGTGATTTTGCAAGGCTGCTTTCATCTGTTGAGAAAACCATTAAATGGCGGCAAAGTTACACGTTTTTTTCACCAGAAGAGCTTGAGACTTGGTCTCCCTTTATTTTTTGGCATGGCCATGACGCCAATCAACGGCCTTGTCTCATCATTCGCGTTGGACTTGCTTGCTCCAGCCTGAGATCGAATGGCAGATCTCTCTTGATAAAAGCAGTTGGTATGCATATTTTTCTTGAATAGTTTATACATCAGTGCAACTTGAATACATTTTAGACTGTCATTGATGACTCGAAAATATCATTCTAAGTTTCAATCCAAGTCAAGTTTGCTATAAGAGGCTGAGATCAGTTTCTTCAGTCTAGAATAGAATAAGCACTTCGTCATAACTCATGTTTCATGCAAAGATGTTGTCTCTAGTTAGAGAATGAACAAGTAACTTATGTTCTAAGATATACTGCATTGTATTGTAAGTAAGCCAATGAAACCTATGAGTTAAGAGTTGTCATAGAAAATTTAAGCTGTAATCCTAGAGAAGCGAACCTCTTTGCTACCAGTATGTATCTTTACCGAAATCTTTTTGAACTATTCTCTTTTAATTAAACTACGTTAGCCCAGGCTGTTGCATAGTAAGAAACCTGAATATGCTCAGTAAGCTTGGGAATTAGGATCTGGGCTATCATCGGGATAACCAATCCTGAGTTTTATTTCTGTTGCTAGTTTCATGGTATCCAAGTAAAAGCTGCTTCGATGGGAATTTCATTGGGGGATTTTCTGTAAGCAGTTCTGTCACTGCTCTTTGAATTTTTGCCAAGTTTGCATGGAATGAAATCACTGATATTTTCTGGTCTCCTATTTGTAATACATCTTCTAAAATTGTCTTTTTCATTGTCGGCCTTTTGATCTCAGTTTTTCATGTAGCTTCTTCAGTTTGCATCCTGATTTTGGATAGAATGCTTATTGAGGTTTTGATTCCACAGTTTCGCAGATTGAGCTCGGTATTCTGAGATTGGTCAATGTGGAACATCCTCAAATAACTGTCTTGATGGACTGTGAAGGACTCTCTCCACTTGGTTTTCCCATACACATGATGAGATCTTGTGCTATGCTCTTGCAGGATCATTATCCTAATCGTCTTAGCTCTTTGATTATAGTACGTCTCCCTCAAGTTGCGCAGATAATAATGCAAACTTTCTTCCAGGTAACTCCATCATTGATGCATTGGAAGATTTCATTCCCACCCCAAGAAAAAGAAAATAAGAAACCTGCAACTCTTGAGTCCTTTCTTTGCAGGTGATTAAAAATGTATTAATTTACTTGTAATTGAGATGAAATTAGTAGAAAAGGCTGTGGGCTGATGTGGCTGGTATTTGTGGTGGCAAGATGGTTAATGTGTCACAATGTAGCTTCTACATGTGATGTCTATGACCTGAAATTATTGCGGTTGACACAGGATAATCCGTGTCAACAGTAAGGCTTTTGAATAGAAAAAAGTCTCTTGCTGGAGTTGGTGGTGTTGGTTGAGAAGACGACTCAGCGACATAAATCTACAAGTTGCTTGATTTCGACTTCTGATGACTAAATTGTTGTGAATTAGTTTCGATTAAATCTGCTGACGGGGTAGGTTTTCCTCTATTTCTGGGGGATCAAAATGAAGAAATCTTATGTAGTCATAAATTCAGTAAGATTTACCAACCATCCGTAGCTCTAATAGACACAAAACAACGCTACCTCCCCCCATTAGCCACTTTTTTCTCTTTGTTTATTTTCATGACATTATGTTTAAGAAAATTTGTTCATTGTTCTCCCTTTTGGCAAATCTGTTTTTGCTTTCCCATCGGGTTACTTATAGTTTGTTGGGTAATATTTTGTGATCTCGGTAGGGGTATTTCAGAATCAATGTCAAAAGTTCATTTGTCCCGTTCATAACCTTCTACAGTAAACACAAAATAATTTCACTCAACCATATAATCCTCTCATACAATCCAACACAAAGGGAGGCTATCCCATCTAATCTCATCTTCATTGCAAATGGCTGGTTAAGACATATATTGCCCAGATTATTATCTCGTGCTTTGGACCTTGACTGGTTATGTTAGATTAATATGCACTTCTCCGGATTCTAATTGAACTAAATCGTAATTCTCAGTTATAGTATAGAAATGAAATGTTACTTATTTGCATAATTTCATTGATTTGTATATATGGCCACATTGCTATTCACATCAAACTAAAATTGTGCTTACAGGTGCTTAAACCAGCCACACGGCAAAAAGTGAGGATTATTGGAAGAAACCATCTAGAGTTTCTATCCAATAACCTCGATGCAATCCCTCCATTTCTTGGTGGAAACTGTTCATGCTCAAAATGCTCAAACCAGAGCAATGCAGAAGGTAAATCCGATGAAGCCACGAGGACAGAACCAACACCTGATCATGCGAACAGATCTGAAACACCTGATCATTTGAACATATCTGATGAGGTTACTCGGACAGAACCAGACCCTGATGAAGTGGAAGATAGCCTCGAGTTTAATCATCACAACGTCTCCAACACGAGCAGATACAAGGAAGAACTGATAAGGACCATCATCATCGGTATACTAATGGTATGGATTTTTATTGCTGTGATTGTGGCAATGGATTATCCGGAAAGATGGCCTCTTTTGCGTTCTACTTAGATAATAAAATTTGTGCTTCCAAAATTATAAATCTTCAAGCAATAGATTTTTCATTAGCTTTGTAATGTCATATACGTTCCCTTCTAGTTAGACATCGGTAGACATTGGTATACATCATATTATACTCGTATTTTCGTAGAGGATTTTCATAATTACTTGTCAATGTATAGTATTTTGAGAGCACCGGGACTGTTTGAAGCGGAAGCGTAATGTATCTGCTTATTGTAGTTTGGGGGTGATCAAGAAATTTTTAAAATTATGTGCTTAAGAGGATGTATAAAGATGGGGTTAATTTCCTTTTATTGATGCTGGTACTTCCTTCTAATGATTTGTTTTCTAATATTATTTGCCAATATATGATTTGTTTGGTTGGAGGGATAATTGTTGTGTCATTGTGATGAGTAGGAAGAAATATAGAAATCACTACATTGGTCAAGTTACATGGGTATGTTTAAGTGAGAATTTTTGTCACTTGTAACTTTAAAAGTTTCACGACGATAATAATAGTATATTCGGGAAACAGCTTCTCTACTTCTATGAGGTAGTAATAAGGTCTACGTATATTCTACCCTCTCCAGACTCCACTTGTAGGATTTCATTGGGTATATTGTTGTTATTGTTGTCAGTATAATTTTATAAATAGAGTTTGAGGAGGATAGAGTGTTTGTAGATTTTACCTCTACACCTTAAGAGGTAGAAAGATTATTTCTGATAGACGCTCGACTAAAAGAAGGTGTGATTATACCATAAAGAGCATTTTGAAAAAAGAAACGTAATATAGCAATAAACATTGAAGGACAACAAACTTCTTGAATAATACTACGACTACTATTATGGAAGTTTCACTATGATAATACTAATAAACACACTATAAGAAAATTCACAAAGATCACCATCGATAGAAAAGAACTTTTCTAAATCATTTTGTGATAGCCGGGTATTTGAAAAAAAAAAAGATTCTGGGATTCGAGCTCAGGTCTCCACGGCCACAACGTGGAATTCTTACCACTAAACTACAGCTACAACATGTTCTAATGGATTCAATCTCCGAATTCATATGGTGCAACTAATCAGGTTTTTCCGTTTAACTTTGCTGTGGAACATATGAAAGCTTTTCAATGCTACATGTTTTTTGTACTGTAAGGATCATAATACGCGATACACTGATCAAATCCAATTGAAATTTAATATATACCCTTTGTATTTCCATTTTTTGTTGTAATATTCATCTTATTATTTGAAGATTAATATTATTTTTCACATATAAAGTGAAACGCGCATATACTATAGAATCATATCATGATATCATCTATTGTTTTTAATCTACTTAGATATGAGTTTCACATGTGTCCTACATACATTCTATTAGTTGTCACTATAAAAAAAATTAAAATGCGAAACTCATTTGTTTTTTATAGTGACAAGTAATAAAAATAAATTAGAGACTAAAATGCAGAACTCACATATGCTGGTGTAATAAAGGAACACATATGTCTAAAGTGTAGCCCGTCCTTGAATCCTACATGCTTTGTACATTAATTGGTTTTGTTAGGTTCGTCAACTTTCCAGCCTCTAAATTAAACCAAAGTAATGTGTATAGCAGCATATCTTAATCTCTAATGCGTTTGAATAGTATGTTTCTACAACGGGTAACATTTTTATACAGTGACTAACAGTAAACATTTTAACCACATCTTCTAATATATCCATATAAATGTGGCCTTTAATTTCACCTCAAACATCATTTATGTGTTTTAATCTTGGATATATGTATAAGTAGATATTTAAATTATTATTTTGTTGAACAAGTCGGCATTTGTTCTACAGTTATGAAGCATAGTTGAAGTTCTTGCTGTTTCCACTTACAATTTTAATAGTAATTTTATAATCAAGGAAGGCAAAGCATATGGTCCAAAACAAAATTATGCACTAAATCTTAAACTGAATATAAATATTGTTTGATACTTGAAACATAAAAGGAGAAAACATCTTTTTGAAACCAAAAAAGTGATAAAACCACAAACAACAGACTTAGTCAAACAAACTGAAACCCATGTCATCGTCTGACACCTCAGCAGGCTCTTCCTTCTCCTCCTCCTTAGCAGCAGCAGGAGCAGCACCAGAACCAGCAGCTGCAACCGGAGCAGCAGCAACAGCAAACTTGCTAGGATCCTGCAGGTGCAAAAGTAGTTAAGAGAATGTAACTAACATTTAATATAAGATAGCTTTGAGCCATTGTCATTGAAAACATACCGCGAGGTACTCCTTCACTTTGTCAGCCAGAGGGAAAGAGTAGTCGGTTTCAACAGCAATGGACAACACATTCTTATAGGCGTTGATGAACATGTGTGGTGCAGCAGCTAGAGTTGGGTAAGAGATGGCCAGTGACAAGGAGCTAACCATAGATACTCCTGCAGCAAACTTCTCAACAAGATCATCCTCAGAAAGGTCAAGAACCTCGGGACTGAAGACGGATCCATTGTCATAAACAGAGAGAACAACAAGACCATATGAGAATGGCCTAATTCCAAGCTTGGCAAGCAGGGCAGCTTCAGAGGAACCAACTTTATCACCCTTCTTGATGAGCTCCACAGGAGTGATAATTTCAACAGTACCCTTGTTAATCTTGGTAGGAATGTTAAGCACCTGCAATAATATACAGTAAGGTAAGTAAAATAACTTCTCAGTAGACAAGTGAAAATCAAAGTTCTTTGGAGCATGACAAGAGGACCTGGAAGAAAGAGGTCTGAGAGGGGTCAAGACCAGTGTTGCCAGGAGGGACAACAACATCAACTGGAGCCACCAAACCAACACGAGCAGGTGCTCCAACCTATCAACATAAATGTAGGACCAAAACTTTAGCACAAAACATAATATAGTTAAGATTGGGAGAGAACATAGTATAGATGAAACTTAGAATCAATTCAAACTTCCAGAATAAAACAGTGTTCCAACAATATAAAGAAATTTGACGAACCGCAAAAAGACAATATTGAGGGCAACAGCATATACAAATTGTAAAATGACATTTTAGTAAAGTTTCAAATGAAAAAAAAATGACCTTTTTCAAAACTTTCAAAATTTACTCATAAGAAGTGCACATCTACATGGTTTAATGTAACACTTGAAACACATAATGTGACATGTTTAACATACTTTAAAATAATTCCTAAACACACATAGAAAGCCAAAAACATCAAGCAAATTTCATGATTTTACCATACGATGAAAAGCACAAACATGTAGAAAGTATACAGAAAAAACAAAAGGAGCACATGGATAAGTATATTGACCTTGTACTTTGAGACTTCCTCACTCACTTCCTTCAGGTCACCCTTGGTGAAGATCAATCCAACATTACCCTACAATAAATTGAACAACTACTTCAGTACAGTTAACTGAGTTCTACCAAAACTGACAACAAAAAACATGCTTTGAATATATACATAATGAACATATGAGTGGAAAATTCCATTCTTTATCTTTTACTTCATCGATTTAAAATGTAGAAAAAAAGGGTATCAGAGAGTATTATAATGTCTACTCAGATTACACCCTTTCAATTCCAAATTACCATAGCATAAATTAAACAACCAAGACAATACAGTTGAATGAGTACTACCAATAACATACAACAACATACCCAATACATTCCCGAGGGTATACAAACACCTTACCTCTACCCACCAATACCATACGACAACAGCATATACCCAGAGTATTCGACCTCAGAGGTGGTAATACTATGAATACATGCATATGAATGGAAATGTTCTTTACTTTATCATCAAATTAGAATGTAAAACTTGATATCATTGCATCACTAATTAACAGAGCTGCACCAAAAAAATACGAAAACAAAGTAAACAATGTAACTATAAAACTGGGCAAAAGAAAAGCTTACAACAAGCAGAGGAATGAGATTGAGTATAGTTTCATTTCCAGTTTTTTCAGCATGAACTCTAATTGTCCTCTTCATCATAGTATTTTTCCCCATGAGAACAACAGAATCACCTCTCAACCCCTTCCTAATGTTCTGCAACTGATTAGATCCAACATTATCAGCAGCAGCCACAAGCACCTGATTATACTCATCCAGAAGTTGACACATCTTCTCATCATAAGCAATCTTCTTCTCAGCCTTAGTTGCTTTTGGAGCCATTTGATTGAATTGGTTTCAACTAACAAAACCCTAAAGTGAAAAAGAAGAGATTTTTACAGCAAAAAAGAGGGCCAAGACTGGTTTGAATTCTTCAGCCAAGGCGGACAGCAGCGGCGCCGTCACTTTAACCTCTTCGATTCAGATCTATTGGTTTGCCGGAAAAGAGAAAAAGAAAAACCCTAAACCTGATTTGCTCTATGGACTGAATTGGGGAAGATGAAGAGTTTATATTGGGGTTCATGATTTGATGACCTAAATTGGACGGTTGAGATTGATTGGATTTTGAGGGTGGAGATTGTCTTGGAAATGGGCTGGATATCACATATATAGAGGCCCAATCTAAGGGTGGCAATATTGGCCCGAACTCATATGATCCATTTAATTCGTTTAAGTTTTAGTGAGTTTGAGGTTGTTAGAATGATTTTGATTGATTGAATTACTTGAATTTAAAGGGCGGTGATGTCTAGCTTGGTTTGGTAAATATAGGCCCAATCTAAGGATGGTAATACTAGCCCGAACTCATACAATCTATTTAATTCGATTAAGTTTTAGCATGTTCGGGGTTAGCGTGATTTTTTAGATTGATTGAATTACATGAACGTAGAAGATGGTGTTTGTTGGAAATGGGGTGGATATCTAGCATGGTTTGATAAATATAGATCCAGTCTAAGGATGATGACACAATTGGTTTAAACTCG
Source organism: Solanum virginianum (assembly GCA_000787875.1). Taxonomy (NCBI): domain Eukaryota; kingdom Viridiplantae; phylum Streptophyta; class Magnoliopsida; order Solanales; family Solanaceae; genus Solanum; species Solanum virginianum. The sequence goes on along the minus strand of DF357359.1, from coordinate 125,493 downwards.
TATGATCTGTCTAATTTATTTAAATTTTAGTGAGTTGTGGCGTGAATGATTTTGATTGGTTGAATTACTTGAATTTAGAAGGCGGTAAATATCTTGGAATTGGGTGGATATGTAGCTTTTTAGTAAATATAGATCAATATGTGTGGTAGAATTAGCTCAAACTTGTATGATTCGTTTAGATTGCTGATGTTTAAATGGATTTGGGCTAGAGTGATGTTAATCGATTGAAATACTTGAATTTAGTGGGTATTTCAGTTGGAAATAAGGTGGATATCTAGATTGGTTTAGTAAACATAGGTCCATCTAGGACACATAAAATTAGCACAAACTTACATGATCCGTTTAATCCATTTATGTTTTAGTAAATTTAAGATAGAGTGATTTTAATTGACGAATTACTTAAATTCAGAAGATGGTGATTCTCTTGAAAATATTTTGGATATCTAATTTCGTTTGGCCCATCTAATGGTGATAAAACTAGCACAAACTAATATAACTGTTTAATTCTTTCAAATTTTAATGGGTTGAAATTAGATTTTAATAAGGGATTAATTCGGGTTTAGTCCAAATTGATCCATCAAAAATCGATAGCCCAAATAGTTCATAATAATAATCAAATTTTTACTCATGAAAATGTGTAATTTTAGCTTTTGTAGTTCAACTTTATATTAAAATTTTTGTACACAACTTTTTTTTTTTGAGAAAAAATATTATCGTGGATTGCTATAAATGTAGATTATTATAATTATTATTATTGGTGAAATATTATTTTACTTACTTTTTGTAGGGAAAAAAATATAATAAAAATTATTGATACAAATTTATAAACGAGTGAGGTGTAAAATTGTGTTGATGCAACTCCATAATGACACCTCTTCTTCTAACTAATTGAGCCACTCAACCTCTCATACATTATCAAAAAAAATAATTTGGTTTAAGAATCGAATATACAAATATAAATATTGAATTTGATATATTATTGATATAATTATAGTTAGATATAAATTGTTCGTTAATACAATTGATACAATATTGATATAAATGACAACAATCAATTACACAAATATAAATATTGAATTTGATATAGTATTACAATTATATTTGAATTTATTCATTGATATAAATTATGTTCGCCTAAATTATGCTTGTTATACTATTGTACTTCATTGATACAAACACATACTAATATACAATTACGCAACAAACATACAAAAACAATCGTTAGCCACAAGCACCTGATTATACTCA
>DF357359.1:96978-121986 GCA_000787875.1 Solanum virginianum | reverse complement strand
CGACCTAAATTATATAGGAAGGTGGCCAACTAAATTTGCATATATTTAAGAAGATGGTGTGACCGTGACAATAAATGTATGCGGCAGCATTTGTAAATCTAAATTGGTATACTTTTTTTTTGGTTTCTCGCTCGGTGTTCGAAGTTCATGGAGTCTCGATTAAATTTGGATTGCGTACTGTAGGACCCATTTAGAGGTGACACTTCGAACAAAATATTTTTTCATTCCCAAGACTCAAATCCAAGACCTCTGATTAAGGATGAAACATTCTCACCAGTACATCACAACCCATGTTGGTCTAAATTGATATACCTACTTTTGCATTGCATAGTTTACTTAACATATTTCCCTCTTGATATCATAATATCTATAATTACAATACAATATAACTTATCCATACAAATTCGAAATATATCGAATTCAATCTTGTATCAATAAAATAATATTTTGTTTCATTATTTGGATAAATAATACATTTAGTATAAAGTTAATACTCCCTCAGTTCTATATTAACTGAATTCGTGAGGTAATACACGCATATTAAGAAAAATATTGAAAAATAAATTTTACACCATACTTTTCACTATTGCCCTTTGTAAACCATAAATATATAGTGTAATTATTTTCTAGAAAATATAAAAGTTCAATAAATGAAAGGGCAAATATGAAAAAAGTTTCAAACATTCATTTTGAACTTTGAAAAATTCAACTATTTTGAACCTTGAAAAAAACCTCAAAAATTCAATTAATTTGAGATGGAAGGAATAGTTAATACTTAATAGTTGTTATAACAAGTTATTTTTATCGTTTTATATTGATCAACACAACGCACACATGCTCATTAATAATTTCGTTTAAATAAAATCATCTTTTTCATCATTTTTTAAAAAATTATTATTTAATTTTTGGATTTAATTTTGAATTATGATAATTTATTATAGTTAGATATATTATTCGTTCGTATTATATCTGATCTTTAATTAAACTTTATTTGTTTAATTCGAAATATAATATTATAATTAAATGTTGAATTTTGAAATATAAATTATTTAAATTATAAAGGGTTTTTTTTATTAGTAATAAAATGTACTACATCTACTAGGAAAAAAAAGACAGCTAATACCTGTAAACCTAAGATGCACAAAAACACTATTTAGTCGAGATTAAAAAAATTCAATCCAAAAACAGTAATTAGTTTCAAGATCTCAACTTTCTATAAAACCCCATAATTTTATAATCAAAATTCCACCAAAATCAATTTTTTTTAGGTGTATCAAAAATTTCTTGTTTCAAGAGGTAATGGGTGTATGAAAAGATTTTTTTTTTTTTTTGCTTTGTTGATGTTGAATTCATTAAATATATGCTAATCTTGATATAGCTAAAAAAAACTGTTTGATTAGATTTCAGTAATGGGTATTTTGTTTCTTCTGAATTTATTGAGTATATACTAATCTTGATTTAGCAATTTTTTTTTTGATTGGATGCAATGGGTGTTAAAAAGATCCCTTTTTTAATTGATTTTTTCTTCATTTCTGCTGAATTCATTAAGTGTTTGCTAATCTTGATTTAGCAAAAAAATTGTTTGATTAAATTTCAGTAATGGGTATTAAAAAGATCCTTTTTTTAATTCCTTCTTGCTTTGTTTCTGCTGAATTCATTAAGTAATAGTTAATCTTGATTTAGCTAAAATTGATTAGATTTCAGTAATGGGTATTAAAAAGATCTTTTTTTTTTGGGTTCTTTTTTGCTTTGTTTAGCTGAATTCATTGAGTATTTGCTAATCTTGATTTAGCAAAAAAGAAAAAAGATTAGATTTCAGTAATGGGTATTAAAAAGATCCCTTTTTTAGCTTTGTTTCTGTTAAATTTATTAAGTAGTTGCTAATTTTGTTGAAACTATTTCTTTGATCTTTAAAGAATTAGATTCAGATCTGTAAGAAGGTTTGATTTCATTATCAATTTGCCCTTTTTGTCTCTCTGTCTTATATTTTTTTTCTTTTGCGTGTATTGAAAGATTACTTTTTTATTAAAAATAATAATTATATTTTTAGGTTTATGCACTTTCTCTCTCTTGTTGGTAATGTTTGGTGTGATGGGTGTTGTGGGGTTTTTGTTTTTTCATGTTCTATATATTTGTGTCATTTTTTGCTATTCATACTTGCAATTGCTTCTTGTTTACAACAGTTTTTCAATTGCTTTAAGGGACTATCAAGGTGATTTGGAGTTCAATTCTAGTTGTTTTTTTTCTTTTCTTTTTATGTGTTCTTCTTCTCTTTTTTGTATTTGGGATGATTTTCTTTTTGAGACGAGGGTCTTTCTAGTATCTTATACTTTTGGGGCTTGATATTGAGACTAGGGTCTTCCGGAAACAACCTCTTTATCTCTATGAGGTGGTGGTAAGGTCTACTTGTGGGATTCACTCAGTATGTTGTTGTTGGTTTTTCGTAGACAGCCTCTCTATCTCTGTGAGGTAGTGGTAAGGTCTGCATACTCTCCTCAGACTCCACTTGTTTCACAGGTTATGTTGTTGTTGTGTTCTTCTTCTCTTTTCAATTTGGGTATCAAGATTTCAGTTTTTTCTTCGATTTTACTGTTACGTGTTGTTTTCTTTGCTTTGTTTATCGTACTATTTGTGGGGTTGCTGTTCTTTTCTCCATTATTTTGTTTATGCTTCACTTGGACTGAAGGTCTTTGTTTTTGCATGTTGGCAATCTTGGAAAAGGATTTTTTTTCACCATTTGCTCGGACTCTCTAAAAATGTTTCCGCGTTTTTAACTTTTTATGAATTTTTGTTTTATGTGAAGGGGTTGATATGGTGTGCTGTGAAATGCCTGTGTAGTCCTTACTTCAATTGACTTCACAATTCAGCTTATAGAGCGAATTGTTTTGAATATGTTCTTTCTCTTTTCTAAATTTGATTGATCTTTGGTACAGAATTGAAGTGATCTGAAAATGGGTTCCAATGGCAACAATCATGTATCTACAAGACCACCACCAGAGCCTTCACCGTTGCGAAAGGCGAAATTTTTCCAGGTATTACACAGAAGCTTCTCTGTAATTTGGTAAATCCAGTTAGTGTAGGATGTGCTAGATTGGCTCTTGATTTGCTCTATATATCCTGTTTATAGTAACAACTACGCGTCGGTTCTGTCTATGTGCTCCATTTAAGCCCGTTTCAGTTCAATTGTGAAGATTCATCATAAATTGACTAGTTTTCTGGTCGTCAACCGACTGCAAACACCCCCCCCCCTCCCATCCCAGCTTGGAACCATCAATACTAGGAAATTCACACTGGACAGTTTATACCAGTTGTGTGTGTGTGTGTGTGTGTTGGGGGGTGGGAGTGGGGGGTTGCATCTTTTGTGTTTCTTGATATTTGTTGATATTCCGTAACTAGTTTGGGACGATGTCCTAACCAGCGTAATTTCACAAGTGGGGTTTGAGGAGGGTGGTGTGTAAGCTTACTGTACCCTTAGCTTGTGAAGGTAGAGAGGTTGTTTCCGATGGTTATATGATTAATATTCTTTACCGTTCTTGAACTGTTTGAATCACAGGCTAACATGAGGATTCTGGTGACTGGTGGTGCTGGATTTATAGGCTCTCACCTTGTTGACAAACTGATGCAAAATGAAAAGAATGAGGTAGAGAGTTTTTTGGCCCTGGTTTTACGTTGCATCTTAGCAACCTATTGTGTCCTCGTAGATCAATGGTTAAATATAAATGCATTTAGATAAACTTTTTCGCGTTGTGCTCAGGTGATTGTTGTTGATAACTACTTCACTGGATCAAAGGATAATATAAAGCAATGGATCGGTCATCCAAGATTTGAGCTAATTCGTCATGGTAAAACACTCATTTTGGTTTTTAACAACTACTTGTTGTCACTGTCCTGCTGTTGTTACTGCTTATGTCTTTATAAATGTTAAGTGTTTTTGCTTTCCTTTAGCTAAGGGTCTATCGGAAACAACCTCTCTACCAGCCAAGGTAGGGGTAAGGTCTGCGTACACTCTACCTCCCCCAGACCCCTCTCGTTGGACTATACTACGCATGTTGTACGTTCATGAACCGTCTTGTTTACATCCTTTTTGTTGGTTTTCTTCTTATCCAGATGTTACTGAGCCGTTGTTGATTGAAGTTGACAAAATTTATCATCTTGCTTGTCCTGCTTCCCCTATTTTTTACAAGTATAATCCTGTTAAGGTTAGTAATTGCAGAAGTTTCATTCTTTTCTTTATGTTTGTCACACTAGTTTTTACATTGATATGAAGATATGGTTTCCGAGGGTTTCCCGGAAGCAGCCCCTCTATTTCTATGAGGTAGTGGTGACGTCTGCGGACATTTTACCCTCCCCAGACCCCACTTATGAGATCATACTGGGTATGTTGTTGTTTGTTCTGAAGATATGGTTTCTGTTGGTTTATTATCAGACAATCAAGACCAATGTTATCGGAACATTGAACATGTTGGGACTTGCCAAACGAACTGGAGCAAGGTCGGAATCAGCTTCTGTCTGTACTTGGTTCTTGGTAATATAGATTCTTACCTCACCATTTGTGCATTGTGCAAAACAGGATTTTACTCACGTCGACTTCTGAGGTTTATGGAGATCCACTCATGCACCCTCAAGATGAAACCTACTGGGGCAACGTTAACCCAATCGGTACGTTCAGAACGTTCCCTCTCTGCTTTAATTTCGTATGCTCACAATTGTTGCAAATTTTCAGGAGTTAGAAGTTGTTATGATGAAGGCAAAAGAGTTGCTGAGACTTTGATGTTTGATTATCACAGGCAGCATGGAATAGGTAAAACGTTTCTTCCGTTAAGCATTTGTTCGCATTGCTTCTTCCCCTCCATATACACGACATTTGTTTGATCTCTTCTAACATGATTTGGAAAACACAGAAATAAGAATTGCTAGGATCTTCAATACTTATGGTCCCCGAATGAACATTGATGATGGTCGCGTTGTCAGCAACTTCATTGCCCAGGCAATTCGGTATTGCTTCTGAATGTTTCTGTCAACAGTTTCCGTCAACTTTGTTACCTTAACTTAGTTTGATAATAAGAAGCCAACCTTATTTTTTGCACATTGCAGTGATGAACCTTTGACTGTCCAGTTGCCAGGAACACAAACTCGTAGTTTTTGTTATGTTTCCGACATGGTAAGAACTAATCTTTGTCTGAGCCTACTTCCATCCACCTCAATTATACCATTGAGTATGTGTTACCTACCACCGACCCAATCTAAAGGTTGTACAAGGCTTAGACAGATGGAAAGAAATCACCTATAACGTTCTTTGATTCATTTGATGGTATTCGGATTTGTTATCATTTGCCTTACATTCTTTTCTTGACGAGTAGGTTGATGGCCTTATGAGGCTTATGGATGGAGACCATACTGGACCAATTAACATTGGAAATCCAGGTTAGTCCGCTTCCACTCCCTTTCTATTTAACTCGTAAAAAGGTTAAATTTTGGATAGTGTATCTCGATCATTACTAATTTGATGCTCTATCATCAGGTGAATTCACAATGCTTGAACTTGCGGAGAATGTGAAAGAGGTAAACATTCTAGTTTCATACTCTTCGACAACCTTGCACTCTGTACTAAGGAACACTTACCTCCGTGGTAACTGAATTTGTGTGTTATCCTGCAGCTCATCAATCCGGAAGTGAAGATTATCACTGTGGAAAACACTCCAGATGATCCTCGACAGAGAAAACCCGATATCACAAAGGCAAGAGAGTTGCTAGGCTGGGAACCAAAGGTCAAGTTGCGCGATGGTCTTCCTCTCATGGAGGAAGATTTCCGCAGCAGGCTCGAGATTCCAAGAAAGAAGTGAAAGAAAAAAGTTGTCCATGGTTGAAGTTGAAGGAAAATGAGAATTCAAATATATATGTTTTGCTATTTTGGTTATGGTTTATGCTTGAGATACCAACTTTTGTTTCTAAAATTTTGTTGTTGCTTTGTCTTTATGGATGGAGAATAAACTATGTCCAGCATCCATCTTTTATTATACAAAAACATATTTTTTTTGTCCCATGTATTTGCTTGGTTTTTATATTTCACGGTATCATCTGACACTACTTCGTTGAAAATTTTGTTATTTGCCTTCTATCGATAAGGGGAGCCCTTTTATCCTTTGTCATGATAGACAGACAATACTAGCAAATAATGCAAAGTAAACCTCAATTTGTTGAAACGTTACGAGTATATTTATATTCCGAGTTAAAAAAGTATTAGGTTCAGATGAAAACATCGTGTAGATTGGTCTTTCCTCAAGTAGTACACTCATGAGGTTACATGTAACCCAATTTTTGAATTTTGTTTCAACTTTAGATCTATTCACCTGAAGCTGTTTTTAACAACGATTCTCTGTACATAAACATATGAAAAGTACAACATACCTATTGTAATCCACAGATGGAGTCTGAGGATAGTATATATGTAGACCTTACCTCGACTTTGAGAGGTAAGGAGGTGGTTTCTGATAGACCCTCGGATTAAGGAAATATACATAAGAAAACATGCAATGTTGCAACAACTGATTGTATACATATGAAAAGTATGACATACCCAGTGTAATCTACAAGTAGGGTCTAAGAATGGTATGTACGCAGACCTTAGCTCAACCTTTTGAGAGGTAGAGAGGTTGTTTCTGATAGACCCTCGGATTGAGGAAATGTACATATGAAAACATGCAATGTTGTACTCATCGATAGAACACATGAATGGTAAGAGTAAATGTAGAAAATTGGTTAACAAAGAGACATTACTGTGAGAATCAAGCTCTAAGTTACTAAGAGATATTATTGGTTGTAAGAATCGACGTTTTACATTTCGAGGAGGAGAAAAAAATGATGTTCAAGATTAGCATGAGAAAAGTTCTAAGCTTCAACAGGACTCTTACTTTTAGGTGTCTTCTGCTTCTTATTAACTTTCTTTGTTGCTGGACTTTTGGTCTCTGCTTCAGTTCCATCTTCTATTCTGGCAAAGATTGGCGTTGCCTGTGCCATTACTTGACCGGCTTTCAGTCCGCCCCATTTGGTATCACTCTGAAAACAAGATATTCGATGACTCACAGAAGAAATCGGGTTTTGCTAGAGAATCAACAAAGATATAACAAAAGAAAGATGAGTGTACCCAGCTAACAGCGTTGAATTGTTCCTCGGTGTAGCCAAGTTGGGAATATATTTTCAAGCTCAAGCCTGGTGTAATTGGTGATAGCGCGATTGATATGATTCTCATTGCTTCCAATACAATTACGAGATCCTAATGAAAGGGAGGAATAAAGCATCTTAGAATGCAACGATGATAAACTTCAATGAGTTATATACCAACGAAACTCAAGGATGAAGAAAAACCTTTGCTGCAGTTTCAAAGGCTGTGCCCCCTTGCTTGAAAAGAGTCCACGGTGCTTGTCCATCAATGTATAAGTTTCCAGCATTACCAATCTCCAACAGAGTCTCGCAAGCTGCTGATAATTCCAAATTTTGATAGAGCATGCGTGCCTTCTCTACCTATAAAGACGAGACATTACATCGTCAAAGTTGATAAAAGGGAGGTTCCTTTGTTGTTCTTTGCTTTCATTTTGCTTCAAATTTGAGGAATAGAAGTCCTAAGAAGTGCGATAATCATTTAGTTTAAATACTTGCTGGTTGAAGAGCAATTCCAGAAAGCCAAGAAACGTACTAGTCAGCACTGGAATTTTCCGCGACAGCATCATGCAAGTGACATTTTTCAAGTCTCAAGATTTCTCATTTAGGCAACAACAACAACATACACAATGTAATCCCACAAGTGGGGTTTGGGGAAGGTAGGATGCACGGAAATCTTTCCCCTACCATTGTGGGTAAAGGAAACTTGTTTACAATAAGACCCTAGGTTCAAGATTGCTCATTTACGCATTTTAGACAAATTAAAAGGTGACCTACCTTCTTTTCCAAACGGACAAGAAAGCTAAATAGAACAGCACATCAGCGAGATGAATTTATTCATGGGGAAAATGCATATGTGCAATCATCCTCGCATAGATGGGTTTAGTTTTAACCTATGAGCGCCTTACGCAATTAAACTGCACTACATGTACATCTAGAGTTTAAAAAGCATACCGAAGAGGAACTAGTCTGACATAATGTACATCTCAATGCACAAAAGGGGAGAGATGTGTTTACCAGTTTCTCCACTTCAGCCTTGAATTTGCTTCCTTCTGCTGCAACATCTGAATCAACCGCCAGAGTTGATTCGCAGTTCTTTTTCAGAAGTCCAAGTGTGCGATTTAGAAGATTACCTACATTAGTAATCCTAAGGTCAGACTTAATATCCATGCCTAACCACCAACAGCTAATCAAAAAGAAATGACAATGCAACATATTCAAGACATATTAAGTACCAATTGTATTAGCTAAATTTGCGTTTATCATTCTGATGAACCGTTCCTCTGAGTAGTCTCCATCATTACCAAACTCTACCTCCCTGAGGAAAAAGTACCTAACTGCATCAGGTCCAAACCTCTGAACCAATTCTGTAGGCTCGAGTGTATTTCCCAGTGACTTGCCCATCTTCATGCCATCCTAGAGTTTCAAAAATAATAGAACAACCACATCAAATATAAAATAGCTCTATAAGACTAACTAGCTTAACTACATGCTTGGCTATATCTTTTTGTCGAAGTTATATAGTTTAAAGTAGTAGCTTGGCTATATCTTTTTGTCGAAGTTATATAGTTTAAAGTAGTACTCCCTCTGTTTCAATTTGTTTTGTCTGGTCTTGACCTGACGGAGATTAACAAAGTAAACAAGATTTTTGAATTTTGTTGTTGTTTACCTAAAGATACGTAGAATGTACCAAATTGCCTTTAATTTCATGGTCTCAAACATGCCAGGTGGAAAGTTGGAACTAAAGAGTTGTCAAAAAGGGGAAGAGACATTCTTTTTTTTTAACCAGACAAACAAGTTGAAATAGAGGGAGGTGTATCTAAGGCAAATGTTAATGCAGTCCAGAGAGAAAAATACAAAATTATCTCGATTGAAGAAGACTATTGTATTTGAACAGATTTTTTTTCCAATCAAAGAAAAATTAGCTGCATGATTCTCCAAAGCTTCATAAGAAGGAAGAATTAGAGCAATCTCCGCAGACATAATATTGGTATAGTAGTAATAAACTCCTCAAACAACTACTTTTTTTTCCTAGTGTTTTTGGTTGTCCTTTTTCTTGGACGGCTGGTTGGTAAGGAGATGGAATGGGTGATAACAAACTACAACTCAGACAATGTCGAAGAGCCAGATCTTATAAAGTCAAGACAAATAAAGAGTAAAAGTTCCAAATGTGACGTGAATACCTTAGTCAAGAATCCATGGCCAAATACCATCTTAGGGAGGCCAATTCCTGCTGACATTAACATCGCTGGCCAATAAACAGCATGGAATCGCAATATATCCTGTCAAAATTGGTAAGGAGACACGTTGACTAAACGAAATTCAGCTTTAAAAAAAAAAAGCAATATGCATACTAGTACTACGCCTTCATCAATAAGAGGATTTTGAGAAAATTCTCTAGCAACAAAAGTACATGAACTATATAATTTTTTTTATTTTACTTCATTTAAACATAAAGGTACTTTAGCTAAGAGATATTAATATCAAACATCTGAGTTTCTTCATGGTTAACCAAGGAAAAAAATATAATCAAAGATCGAGAAGATACTGATGGACATACACCAACAAGAATTGCACAGCTCCAGTGCCACTTAAATACTTGCGCTTGGACTTGAAACTTGAATGGCATAAGAACGTAATTTATGTGTCTAACTACATGCTTAGTTTTGCCTTTTTATATGGGTAACAATCTCGTCAGCCAATGCCGAGTTGTTTCTGTCAGAAACTACCAAAGAAGTAATGGAACTAAAATTTGTCCAAACAAGATGCATACTACGCATAACCCAAACCCACCCAACCCACAAACAAAAAAATAATAAATTTAAGCATTAGCTTATCTGAATTTAAATGTGACTAAAAGCATGGCATACCTTGCCAATTAAGTGAAGCGAGGCCGGCCATCCAGAAGAAATTGCAGTTTCTAAACTGGCTGGCTCGCTATCCTCCAGAAGTGCAGATACATAACTGTTTGACCCAAAAAAGAGAAGAATGAGAAGAAAGTGATGAGGTATATTGAGATAAGACAGTGGATGAATGAAAAATCATATTCAGGGTACATAACAATGAGAGTCACTTGCTACTCAGTTCAATTACTGACAAATGTTGACTAGGGGTGCTTCGGAATTTAAGAATTCTTTGCATGCAGCATATGGTCCGACCAGATTCAGAATAGAACTTAAAGCCTTACCAACATTATGCAGCAGCAACTAGCTTAGTTGAATCTATTCTGAAGTACAGACTACAGATACTGAAATTTTTCACGTTTACTCAAGGTGAACCCCTGAATCATAAGGGAAAATAACAACCAACTGTGGAAAAAAAACAACTACACAGGCAGTCATCCTAAGGGAAAAGACGCCAACGTTACTGAATAACATATTGAACTGAATCCAAGCAAAGACAGAAAATACCAAAAGGTGAAAACATTTATATGTGCACGTGATAGATGACTTACCCCAACAACGCGTCAAACCACACATATATAGTCTGCTCTGAATCATCAGGAACAGCAATACCCCAATCTACTGATGCTCGGGAAATAGAGAAATCTTTCAGGCCATTTTTAATCCAACCTTGAACCTTTAAATAGCATATATCAGTTTTGTTTCCTATTATGTTTAAACGAAGCAAACATGTCACGTGAATCAAACAGGAATGACGAGGGTGTAAAATGAGACAGCAATTGGAATAGTATTTCAGGAAACAGTATCACATAGAGCAAATGACAATAATGCAGGGTGGAAATGAAATTCTTTTCTGGAAAATGTATTTTGGTTTATGGAATAAATTTATCTCTAGTGAACCTAGTTTGACTGAACAAATGTCATATCAACGAAAAATGTGAATTTTCACCTCCAGTTAACTTGATGCTCTAGAAAATCCAGCTAGTGTTCAAATTATTTACAACTCCGACTATTCCATATTTAGTGAATTTTTGAGCTTTTTTCATTGTTCAAAATAATTGAATTACTCAAAGTTCGAGATGAATGTTTGAAATTTTTTCCAAGCCTTTAGTGAAGTTTTATATTTTTTAGGAGATAAATTGCATTACTTGAGAATAAACAAAAGGGCAATAGTGGAAAACATGGTTTAAATTATGTCCTATTGCCTCACAAATTCACTTAATATGGAATGGAGAGAGTATGAGTTATGAGAAGTAAGCGAATTCCAGGAATGAGACATTTTCCTAACATTAATATTGTTTATGTATTTCGCCAAAGCCAATCTCATCTGTATCTTTTCTAGCCCTTTTCAGGTGATATTATGAACCAATAAGGTGCAGAGTGTAAAATAAAAACTCGAATATGTATTCCAATCTGCCTACCTCATTTAGACGGTAAGAGGGCTGCACGAAACCAGGGTTTTGCTTTATAACATCTTCCAATTGTTGTTGATATTTTGACAAGGCAAAGAAGTAATTGTCTTCTTTTCTTCTCACACATGGCTTTAAGTGCGTAGGGCAACAGTTATCGTCCAGCAAATCCTTCTCGTCCTGCAACTCTTCCAATGTTACAAATGGACTGCCCAATAAACAAACTAGATTTAGCCATGCATAAATGCCAAAGAAAATGGATTTAGTTGGATATTGCATAATTCGAATTCTTTGAGCTATAGGGCATTTCTTATATTCTCATGCATCCTTTATCTAACGTATTATACATCAATCTTTTTTTCTTATAAGTAATAGAATAGTTTATAGATGATAAACTTGCACTAAGCTAATGTGACAAAACATAATTACAAACTGTACAATCTATGCATCCAATAAGAGGCAATGTTGCAATCAATCACCACGAAATTGCTAGAAAAGTAAAAAGATGGAAAATGGTTTTTATTATATACAATTTTCTTTTTTCACGACTGACTACTCCAAACAACATCCATATGATTTTTAGACAACCTCTGCCACAGTGCCAGTCTTTTGAGCTGTGCATGAATTCTGAAAAGAACATGGGAATGTAGATTTATACAGCTTAAGGGCTCAAAGTCAAAACGAAGTCATCGGAAACTCTGTAAATAAGTTAATATCTTCCACCACAAATGAAAATTCTTATGGAAGAACCAATCACTTGAATGCCTCATGACTAGAGTGACTACTGAGGCATGGAAAAAGAACATAGTAAACTTGTATGAACCGATATACTCCTCCCATTTCAATTTGTTTGATTTACTATCCTTTCTGATCCGTTTCAAAAAAAGGTTTCTTCCCTTTTTTGGCACCTCTTTGATTTCAACTTTTCACATGGCATGTTTAAGACCACCACATCAAAGGACATTTTGGTAGACTCCACATATTTTTAGTTTAAACCACAAGATTCAAAAGTCTTATTTATTTTCTAAAACTTCGTGCCACGTCAAAAATAGACAATCAAATTGAAACGGACGGAGTACTAGATTATAAGGACAAGCATGTACGATGAAGGGTAGGCACAGAAGTTCTTTGGAAAATTAACAATTGAGTTCTCACCTTGTACTCCTCACAATTGACACAATAAAGTCCCTCATAATCAGCCCTGTATATGTCACCATTGGCAAGAACCCGAGAGTAAAATTCTTTCACAACAGCTTCATGCTTTGGATCAGTTGTTCTAATAAACTTGTCATAACTTATGTCTAACTGCAGTGACAATTAAAGAAATAAAAAAGAATGAAGTTAGCTCAATTGATGCGAGCTTCTCTTACATGAACTGAACTCTTAATATTGAACCCCTCCACACCCATTCAAAAAAAAGAACATTCCAGATGTTGTACTTGGGAGTAAAAACAAATGAATTTAGCACTAGTTGAAGAATATACATCTTTCCAGAGAGCTTTATAAGCTTCTGATACAACGTCACAGTGTTCTTTTGGGCTAGAAGCATTAGCTGCAGCAGCAGTAGCAATCTTCTCTCCATGTTCATCTGTGCCGGTGATGAATATAACTTTCTTCTCAAGTAGCCTCTGCAAGAAATGGAACTCTACAAACATCAGCCTACTAAAATTGGACACCAGGGAATGCTCAGAAGAGGCTCACATCATTTTATTTTAATCATGTCCTTCTTTTTATTTAAAAAGTTAAAGTCATATCCTGTGTCTGTCTACTCGTGGAGGCATTTTTTCATCATAACCACAAGGAAGTTCTATCCTAAGTGAAAAAGGAGGCCCCGATTACCATCTATGCCTAACAAACTCCTGAATTCATGCTCGAATAGACGACCAAAAACATGAACAGAGATGGCTTAGGTTAACTATGTCATCTGCCCCCTAAAAATTATGATAAGAATGACCATAAAAGAGGCTGTAACCTTGTAGTAAAAGGAAGACCAGCAAATGTACAGAACTCATAGTAAGAGCAAACCCGGGAATGAATTTAAGATACACCAAAGAGGTAATATAGAAGAGGACACAACCTCGTAGTGCAAAGGAAGACCAGAAAATGTACAGAATATATAGTAGGAACAAAACCGGCAATAATTTTAAGATACACTAAAGAGGTAGTATGAAGATAGCTTCACTCTGTCAATTTAGATGATCAATCGACCACACCTCAATTCAACCTTGTTTGGTTCAGCTATATGAATCCTCTATAGTAGTTCCTCTCTTTTCTGGTCCATATCATTCTAATACTATTAAACAACCTATTTTAATGCGAACTAGAGGACTTACAAAACTTGAGATTCTCTAAATTTTAAAATCTCAAACTTCTCACTGCACTAACATAAAAGTCTATAACCAAACTAATAGCTTTCCGTAAAACTACACTGAGAATTTAAAATCCTCCCTGAGATTGAAACACAAAGGTCAAATCTTTGAAACAAACAAGTACAATCTTAAAAGGGTGTAATATGAATGGGCAATGGTGTCAGTAGCAACGATGGTGTAATCACTACACTAAGGAGGTTGTTTGAAGATAACTTCACTCTGTCAAATTATATAATCAATCAACTACACCTAAATCTCATCCTAGTCGGGAACAACTACATGAATTCTCCATATAATCTGCTTCCTTTTGGGCCCCTTTTATTATAATACTATTAAAAATGTTGTCTTTAACACAAAAAAAGCGAATTTGTAAGACTAGACATTCTATAAAATCTCACACTTCTCCCTGCACTAATATATAAGTCTTTAACCAGACCAAAGGACTTCCATGAAATTATATTGGGAGCGTAAATCCTCCATAAGATTTAAACATAAAGGTCAAATCTTTTTTTCTTCTTCTTCTTCCTATAACCGTGGTGTCTGGGCCAAACGTAAAGGTCAAATCTTTGAGACCAACAATTGCAATCTCAAACGGTGTAACCAGAAAACAAGCAGTAGTGTCAGCAGCAATGGCGTTATAATCACTACACTGAAGAGGTAGTGTGAAGACAACTTCACTCTGTCGAATTAGATAATCAATCAACTACACCTCATTTTCACCCTAGTCGGGGACAACTATGTGAAATACTATCAATATTTCTTTCTCTTCGTTCGGTCACATTTCATTCTAATTCTGCTAAAAGTTGTCTTTAATGCAGATTATAGGATTAGTAAAACCAAAGATTCTCTTAAATCACACACTTCTCCTTGCATACAACATACTAGTCTACAACAGAACTAAAACAACTCCATAAAATTACAACAAACAACATACTCGATGTAATCCCACAAATCTACCGAGGATAGAGTATACGCAAAAACCTTACCCTACCTTAGAGTTAGAGAGGTCGTTTCCGATAGACCCTGTCGTTTCCGATAGACCCTCAGCTCAAGGATAAGCCATGGCAAAATGCTATAGATAACATGGCAAATCATTCTGACCACTACTCACAACAAAACAATACAACAACTTGAGAATTTAAACAAGAAGGTCAAATCTTTGTAACCAACAACTACATATCTTAAAAGGGGTGTAACCTGAAAACGAGCAATGGCATCAGCAGCAATGGAAGTGTAAGCACTGCCCATATGAGGAGGAGCATTAACATAATAAAGAGGAGTTGTGAGTACAAATGCATCATCACCCCCAACCCCATTTGACAAAAAACTATCTTTATCACCACTACTACTGCCACAAGTGCAGTAAAGGGCTGTTCTTGAAGAAGATGAAAAAAACAAATTTTTACCAAAATTTATTCGATTCTTGAAAAAACACCTTCTTGGGGTCAAACAATTTCGAAAAGGAGTTGAAGATAAGAACCAAAAACTACTCTGTATTGAATGTTGAACTCTACATGCCATTTTTTTCTTGAATTTGATTGATTTGGGTGAAATATAATGGATTTGTGCTTGTGGGGTTCTTGAATTTGACTTCAATAAGGTGTAAATAATGAAGAAATTGGACAAATTGAGCTCAAATTTTTTCAGAAGAGAGGAGAGGAAGGAGACATGCCAAAGCTTAAAGATTAGGGAATAAGGATGGACTACTCGGTTTCTTTTTCCGGATACACCCGACCCGTGAACCCCACTAAATTCAGATCACCCCACTAAATTCAGATCGCACATTACACGTCTATTTTAGAGGTGACACTGTCAACAAAAAAAATCATTTTAAGAACTCAAACTTAAACTTCTGAGGAAGAGTTTGAACGAGAGACCTCTAAAAATGTATTATTAATTTTTTAGAAAATAATTTTAAAAATGGAGTAATAATTATTATTATTTCATTAATTATATTATACTTTACATAAATTTAGTAATTTGTTAATTTATAAGTAGGTTTAACTAATTACATTTTATATTTTAGTGTGATATTTTTTATGTGAAGCTAACTTATAAACTATTACTTGTAAATATTTATCCAAATTTTGACTTATAAAATAAGATTGATGAAGTATTTGTTTTATGTGTAGATCATTTGTTTTGATTTTTTTTTTCATACTCGTTAATAAGAACAATTTAGAGAAAATAATTATATATTTAGTATGATTTTCATAAATAAAATTTAAAAAAAGAGTAATATGTACGTAAATTTTATTATGTGCTTGTGAGGTTGATAGATGTTCTCGATAAAAACTCAATTCAAAAGGAAAATAAATAAAATAAAATTGAAATTATTTATAGATAATAATAATAATAATAATAATAATAATAATAATAATAATAATAATTAAAAAAAAAAAGTGAAATGACCAAGTACAAAAAAAGTTGATTTTGAATATACTAAATTTACTTGATACAAAACAACAATAGCAATAATCTATTTAGTCGTAGACTAGTAAGTCGATATGTACCTTTAATATTTCATTCTCGTTAAATTTTATAGTAATTGGAATCAAATTTAACTTTGATAAATATGTAAATGAGCTTGATTTCCTTTTATTCATTGCCAACAAAAATTTAGTATTTGATAATAAGCGTTTAGATTTGATAATGTTATGTATTCAATGTGTAAATTCTTTTTAGGGTAAATTACGTAACTAGGCAAGCATATAGTGTATATTTATATTGTACCACTATATTTTGAAGGAAAAAAATACAATTTATAGTTATAGTTAGTGTTTGTTGCTATTTTCTCTCTCCTCTCTTCGCCTCTTTTTTCTCACTCTCTATAATCTATTGCCAGATATACAAATATATATGTATATCAGTTACATACATACAATTATTCGACAAATATACAAATTCAATTTGGCAGATATACATATACAATTTGCCTCTCTCCACTCTTTGTCCTCTCTCGTCCCTCTCTCAATCTCGCTTGGCAGATATACAAATACATATATATATATATTAGTTACACATATACAATTAATTGACAGATATATACATACAACTTGACAAATATCATATGCAATTCGTCTCTCTCTACCCTATCTCCTGTAATATGTAGCTACAAGTTATAATTTTAACAAACTATAACTATTTTTGTCTTATTAAATTTTAAGTGTTTGCTCTTTTTGAATTTTTTATTTTTTTATATAAGGGATGCCCTTGACACAAGATAATTTAAATTTGTTATGTATTTTTTTAAACGGAAAAGGGTTATTTTCACCCTTAAAGCATCCAGATTAGCTCATATTCACTCTTTAACTATTTTCGGGTTCAAATATACCCTTACCGTTAAACTATTGGGCCACTTCTACCTTCCACATCCAAATTTCTATTTAGCCTCACATGTGGCATCCGATGTGTGACGGATTTTGCTACATGGAC
Source organism: Solanum virginianum (assembly GCA_000787875.1). Lineage (NCBI taxonomy): Eukaryota > Viridiplantae > Streptophyta > Magnoliopsida > Solanales > Solanaceae > Solanum > Solanum virginianum. Next base: position 104,712 of record DF357359.1, on the reverse strand, counting down.
GTTCACGTAAGCATTTCATTTAGGATACCAAATTTAAAAAATAAAAAAAGGTCATTTTTATCCTTAAAGTATCCGAATTAGCTCACATACCCTTTAATTATTTTTGGGCTCAAATATACCCTTACCGTCAAACTATTGGGATGAACAAAATGGGGGGACGAACTAATTAGATCCGCTTTTAAGTTGGAGATTTTTGAACGGAGCGAATTTTCGATTTTTTTAATTTGATATCTAATTGTTTAATCTAACATATGAAAAGATTATACAAATGTTAAACTCCAACTTTGTATCCCAATTTCATTTCCTCCCCAATTTCATCAATTTGACCTTTTCATCACCTAGTAAGTCAATTTGGCTATTTGTGGCTTCTCCATCCCCTAGTATATCATATGTCTTAGTTTTACTCTTTTGACGATTTTCAAATGTTAAAGATACAAAGTTGGGGTTTAAAATTTGTATAATATTTTCATATGTTAGATTAAATAATTAGATACCAAATTAAAAAAATCAAAAACCTAACTCGTTCAAAAATCTCCAACTTAAAAACGGATCTAATTAGTCGTTCCTTCCATTTTGCTCATCCCTATAGTTTGACGGTAAGGGTATCTTTGAGCCCAAAAATAGTTAAAGGGTAAATGTAAACTAATTCGAATGCTTTAATGGTAAAAATAACCCTTTTCCGTCTTTGAAATAATCAATATTTGATTGCCATTAGTCTTCACTCTCAAACACACCAAATGGAGAATACTATAACTACTTTTTTTATTTTAACAATTGATTCTAATGATTTATTTTCGTACAAATATGATTACAGTGAGTGATTTTAGTTGACTATTTTAGTTGGTCATATGATGTTTTTGTCGAATGTGATTATCTTTTACCTCTAAAATGATGATTTATAAATTTGTCAGGACATTTTAAATATTAAGCAAATTTTTTTTCAAGAACATTACAATCATATTCACTTATCAATCTCATAAAATAAATACACACAATTCAATGCAAAATCACTATGTCAAACAATGTCTCTAGCATTTATATTTATCACTTTCATTAATTTTCATTTTACTTTCACCAAACCCTCAACCATTATAACACATCTCAACTACTTCACGACTAATTGGTATTATATCTACCTATTTTTGGGGGCGTTAAACTGTCTAACAAGGACATTCCTTTCATTCTTCTCGATGCACAAAATTCTCAAACTAATTTTCTACTTACTTATATTTATAACAATTAAATAAGATATAAACATCAATTATCAGTATACATCTATAATAACACTTTAGTACGATTAAATTAACAAACATAGAATATCACTTTATGACAAGGTTTGACTATATCTGGGAATGGTTTGGTTTGAATGTACGTTACGATGAAATTATTTCTTTTCAAGTGTCTTGTTTGGTGCATTCAAAATAATATGCATTATATAAATTTTAGAACAAATTATTTATTTATAAAAGTACTCTTTATAAATGTGAAAAGTGATGTATTATAAAAATTGTTTAAAGGATATCTTTGTCATTTACCTACTTTATCGTAAAATAAATTATCTTGAAATTATTATACTAGCTAAGAAGAGGGATGATTTATCTTGTGTTAATTATTAATGATAAGATAAGTTATTCCTAACTTATCAACCAAACAACAAATTGAGTGATACAATAATTTAATTTTAGAACTATTTGATATTGTCCTGCACACCAAACGACCCCAGAGAACATTTAAATAATGTACTTAGCTTCAAAGAGAACTTAATCTAAATAATGCAATTATTTAATATATGAACTCCACGTCATCGATCCGCGTACTTCTATTTATGCAGCGATCCACGTTTAAGGCAATAAGTAATTTTCCACCGTTAGATACACACTTCATCGAACGGCTCACAATAAAACAAAAATTTCGCTCAAAATTTCAAATTCTACCGCCAAAATGAAAAATTCCCCAAATTCCCAAATCAAATCCCTATAAAACCCTAACCCTAACCCCTTTCATCTCCATCACAAACCAAATCGATTTCTTCTCAGCTCAGTTTGCTCAAACGATAATGTCTGGACGTGGAAAGGGTGGCAAGGGTTTGGGAAAGGGAGGAGCAAAACGTCACCGGAAAGTTCTCCGTGACAACATTCAGGGAATCACCAAGCCGGCGATAAGGAGGCTTGCGAGAAGAGGTGGAGTGAAGAGAATCAGCGGGTTGATCTATGAAGAGACAAGAGGTGTTTTGAAGATCTTTTTGGAGAATGTGATTCGTGATGCTGTGACTTACACTGAGCATGCTAGGAGAAAGACTGTTACTGCTATGGATGTTGTTTATGCTTTGAAGAGACAAGGAAGGACTCTTTACGGGTTTGGTGGTTGATTTTTATATATATTTGCCTTTGTTTTGTTGTTGGGTTATGGAACCTAGCTGGTGTTTTGCTTTTTATGTAGTTGAAGATTGTGAGATCATTGTAATTGGTGAAATTTGTGTTTAATGAAATGGATCTCTAATTTTAGATCTAATTCTTCTGTTTATCTTCTGTGCATTGTTTGTGTTTTGGTATCTCAGAAGCTCAAATTCTTTTTTTACAGCTTGGTGTTTTTGACGTTAGTGTGAACTGTTGCACTGGATGTAAATTCTATTTGTTGATGTTTAGATGCATTCATGAAGCTTGGGCATATTCATTTCTTGAATTTGTAGATTTCTAAGTAAGTTCTTGCTGATTGTTGCTAAAGACTATTTGTTATTGGCATGAAGAAATCAAATCTTCTTGATAAAATTCTGCCCTTTAGATGTCATGTTTGTGTGTTAGTAAACTTTGGTATGAAATTAGTTGCCTTCAAGTTCTGGTGTTTCCTTAAGAACCAGACTAACGCTATATGCCTCGTGGTGTGTAAGTATTCTTTTGTGCTGTGGAATGTTACTAAGTATTACATTTGGAGTCGATAAATGTTTCTTTAATATTCTTATGAGTGCCCTCTGTTGATGCATTTGGTTACTTGTCTTCGACCTATGTATATGGAATTGTTCAATTTTGTTTCTCTATTCATAGAAGATGTCATTGCTACTAATAAATCAGACGACTAGTGTAATTTAGGTTGTTTTGGTTGTAATATATGCAAGTCTTATTACATCATTGCTCATATAGGTGATGTTGGGAGTTATAGAAATGTTGTTTCGAGATCAAATGAATACACAAGCCATGTTATTTCAAGGAATGCTGAACTAGGAAAGGTCCCCTCCTAGTTAACAAAGCACATGAGACGCAAGTTATGGCTTTGAGTATGTTAGCAACTTAGCATGCTTCTATCAAGAAAAAGGATTGATATATTGGAGTCTTGAGGAAAATTTTAATGAAACCTCGATTAAACAAATAACTTATGGTGTTGTTTCAGTGGAAGTTGCTTTGAATGATGGGTGGGGGAAGTGGTCTAGAATGTATGCATACCTTACTTCTATGTTGACGCATGAGTTGAAATATAAGTTGTTGATTCATGAATTGCCTTTCACCAAGAGGTCATCTTTGTCACTATGAGGAGTTGGATTCTTATTGCAGCAAGTTTAGTTTCTCTTGCATGTATCATTACTGGCTACAATTATCAAATTGAATAGAAACAGACAGACATTTGAAGAGATATTATGTCCTTGTATTTGACCAGTATTTCTTCTAGTTCTCAATGATTTAGAGTTGCATATCTCATTATCATCTCCACTAATACTATATCTCAATATATAAATGTAGTGTCAGCGCAAAAGTCATTGTGTTCTTGAGATCTCCCACCATACCCCATGGATTTGCCCCTACACAATAGGACATGACACAGTTTCACCTTATCGAATATAAACACTAGCTAGGAGGTTGTGGAGGACTCAAATTAGAGTGGAAGGTAAGTAGACAATAGAGCGTCATCTCATTTATCTTTCCATATAGCAGTTCTAGTATTATTGAGCGGGTTTCTTATCTTTTGATATTTGTTATTGTTTGTTGTTTCTTGCACTTGGTCAAGACATTTTTTTTAGCATGCTTTAACATGCCTCCTATCATATTTTGTCATTTCTTCTTCACTTCTATTTTATGGTTCTTTACTAGACTTGCTATTTTTTTATACATATAAAATTTTTTGTTGAGTCGAGGGTCTATTAGAAACAATTTCTTTACTTGTACAAAGTTGGAGTAGATTTATTTACACTATTCACTCGCAAACTACATTTAAAATTACATTGAATATATGATTGCAATTTCAATTTACAACTAAAAAAGTTGTTTAATATCACTATTATCTCTAAGCACAAAGTTATTCTGTAATACACCATATAGTATACTTACATATATTTCACTAGTTAAATCATGCCACGTCATCAATCCATTTAGAATATACAAATAGAAACTATTCGTCCATTCTAATATAATCGAACGGTCCACAATGAGCTTCAACAATTCACCCGGATCACAATCTAAGCCGTCCATTTAAAATTTCAGAAATTTTCAATCAACCGCCAAAATCTTCCTCCCAAAATTCAAAAAGCCCTCCAAAACTTCCCTTATATAAACTCCCGCCCCTCCACTTTCCTTTCCAATCACCATCACTTCACTTCCATTCACCTTCAGCTATCCAATCGCTTGATTCAAAAATGTCTGGCCGTGGAAAGGGAGGCAAGGGATTAGGAAAGGGCGGAGCGAAACGTCATCGGAAAGTCCTCCGTGACAACATTCAGGGAATCACTAAGCCAGCAATTCGGAGATTAGCGAGAAGAGGTGGAGTGAAGAGAATCAGTGGGTTGATCTACGAAGAAACAAGAGGGGTTTTGAAGATCTTTTTGGAGAATGTGATTCGTGATGCTGTGACCTACACTGAGCATGCGAGGAGGAAGACTGTTACTGCTATGGATGTTGTTTATGCTTTGAAGAGACAAGGAAGGACTCTTTATGGGTTTGGTGGTTAAAAATGGTGAATCTTTTGATTGTTTCTGCTATTTAATGTAATTGAAGCTGGACTTTGTTATCAATTGGAAAAAAAATTGTTCTTTCTCTGATTCTGAATTTCCGGGAGCTTATTTTTGGATCTGAATATATGAATTGATTATGAAAATTTTGATCTTCGACTCAAATATGGCATTTTAAAGGGACATACAAAAATTTTAGCAAATAATTCAGAGAAAATTACAGTGCAATAATGAAAATTACAATATAGTACTAATAAAGGTTGCGATGAAGTTGTAAGTATTCTTTCATTTTTAAGTAGATGTGTTGAATTTGAGTCTTTTTGGATAAGAGCGTGTTTTGTTAGAGAGTGTTTTACCCCCAATGTGAAACTTTTTGGCATGAATTTGAATTTTATTGGGCTCTAATGTGGGTATTAGATACTAGGTGAGAAACCAAAAAGAAGAAAATTACAATATAGCAATTTATCAAATGACAACAAAAAATAGGGTGTGTTTTAGTCGGTTTGGTTTGGTTTGTTATATTATCAGTTCGATTCATTGATTTTTTATTTTTAAATATGTTAAACTAATAAGAAATCTATAAAATAATTTTTATCGATTTTTCGGTTTGAAGTCTTTTAACAGTTTGATTTTTGGTTTATCCAGTAAGAATGACAATGAAAATTTGCATTAATAAAAAATAGATAGATTACAAAAACTATGCTTACAAATTTGCAAAAGCTATAATTAGTTAATTACAAACTAAAATACTTAAGAGAATTCTAATCGCTTAAGTATTGTAAGGATTAAAATATATAAAGTATTGTTATAGTGTCCTATTAATATTAAAAATTACTAGTATTTCATATTTATAAAAGGTAAAATAATAAATTATTATAATTTTATTGGGTTATCGGTTACCAATAACCCAATAGTAAAAACTGATATCGAACGATAACCCAATAATCTTTTTTTTTTTCAAAACTATTAAAAGCCAATAACCCCAATAACAATAAACTAATAAAATTTTTGTCGGTTCAATTTTTGCATACCTATAACAAAAAGTATGAGTACAATTACATCTTACAACTTATTTGGATGAAAATATGATGTTTATTATGATTGTTACTTAAATTTGATTGTATTGTATTTAGGGTTATCAAATGAATAGATTAAGTTGAAATTGAGGATGTTAAAATAGTTTGAAATAGAAATTGAATTGTGTTATGATTAGCTTAAATAGACTCAATTTGACATGTTCAATCTTAATAATTCTAATATATTGTTTCTTTCGTCTAATTTTATGTGACATCCTTTGACTTGACTCGATTTTAAGAAAAAAAGGAAGATTTTTTGAAACTTGCGGTCCAAAATTATTCTTAGATATTTGTGTGGTTAAGAATCATTTCATTAAGGGTAAAAAAAGAATTTTAAAGTTAAAATTGTTTCCAATTAGAGTAAAATGACATTCTTTTTGAGACAGATAAAAAAAAAGAGGTGCTACATAAAATGAGACAGAGGGAGTATTATTTACTATTTATAACTACATTTTGAATTTAAACCTAAGAAAATAAAAATAAAAAATTAAAAATAGATAGATAAATAATAGAAAATATAAAATAGATAGTGTTGTGAAAAGAAATTGTTTTGTCAAAATAAGTTAGTTGTAATTTGTCAAAAGATGTTGGCTATCAAATTTGATAGGCAACCATCCTTGTTTTTTGTCTTTCCGATATCTTTCTTCTTTCATCTCAAATTCTTTCTTTAAATATTCAATTGCCTTTTGGAGCTCTTCAAGGGTTCCAATGAGATTTATATCATCAACATAAACGGCGAGTATTACAAACTCTGATCCCATTCTCTTAATAAAAACACATGGACAAATGACATCATTTATATATCCTTTATTTATCAAGTACTCACTGAGGCGATTATACCATATTCCTTTGATTGTTTCAGACCATATAATGATCTTTGCAATTTGATTGAGAACATTTCTCGAGACTTGGTACATGCTTCGGCATTTTAAATCCTTCAGGGATTTTCATGTAAATTTCACTATCAAGTGAACCATAAAGATAAGCTGTAACAACATCCATTAGATGTATTTCAAGATTTTCAAGTACAACCAGACTGATGAGATATCGAAAAGTTATTCTATTCATAACAGGGGAATATGTTTCTTCATAGTTGATACAGGTCTTTGAGAGAAGCCTTGTGCAACAAGGCGTGCTTCGTATGTTACAATTTCATTTTGCTTTCGCACAAAAATTTATTTATAGCCAACTGATTTTACACCATCAGGAGTTTGGAATACTGATCCAAATACCTCACGCTTAGAAAGAGAATTAAACTCATATTGAATTGCTTCTTTCCATTTAGGTCAATCATCTCTGCGTTGACATTCTCCGACGAATTTAGGCTCAAGATCCTCACTGTCTTGCATGAGGTTTAGTGCAACATTATATCTAAAAATATTATTCACTGTAACTTTTGATCGATCTAAATTTATCTTATCACTAGTGAAACTTATAGGAAGTTCTTCATTCACTTGAGTCTCGAGTTCACTGATTTCTTCAGGAATATCAGGATTTCTCAAGTCTTGACCTTCTTCAGGTTCTTTTGAAGTATCATCTTTATTATTTCTTATGTTTCTCTTTTTAGGATTTTACCCTTTGAATCCAATGGTCTACCACGTGCTAAAACCCCCAAATAGGGTTGGAATTTTCTCTGATTTATTATGAACAAATAAAAACATATTTATACAAGAGGGAGATGGGCTAAAATAGGAAAGAGAATATACAGCTAGGCGTGCTTCGTAT
>DF357359.1:68881-90139 GCA_000787875.1 Solanum virginianum | reverse complement strand
AGATCAGATTATATGAACTTTGATTAATATTTTAACATATATTTTTTCATCATATTAATATGAGAATGATTGCAATTTATAATATTTTTCATATGGTTTTCAACCATCTAAATTTTAGATTTTAAATGTCAAATCTAGCTACTTCAATTTAGGTTTCAAGTTTAGTTAAGTTGACTTTGAAAAATAAAATAGTGACAAGTAAAATGAACAAAAAGAGCATTTTAGAACGTATGTGCATGTATATCCATGGAATATATATTAAAGACTAAAAAGATGAAAAATATATACAATTAATTCTTATTTTTTATAATTTTTATATCGACTAAATAATGAATAATTATTGCTGGACGAAAAGATTATATCTCATTCAACTTATGTCATATCAATTAGAATGAAAAGATTTATGTATTTATTGTTTTCAAACAAAAGCCAAGTTGCAAATTCATTCTACCATTCCCTTCCTATCATTATTAGGCAAAGGACAAGTCAACTTCAATTATTGGATGAAATTGTACCACAAAATAGCAACCACTTGTTGGAGTTTTGAGAATTTATGTCATCAAAAATAAAATAAAATAAAAAATTAAATTATTTTAAAATATAGCAATAACTATTTTCCTATGGACAAAAAATAAAACACAAAAAGTGATGAAGCATATTTATGTAGAGAAATTATATAATTTGGGTTGGATTAAACAAATCCTTTTTTTTAGTTAGTTAAACGAAGAAAGAATTCTTGATTTTGTGTTCAACATGTTCAAAAGTAAAAGATGAATATTATTAATGCTCCAATGGTTAGAATTATACTTCCCGTCTCAAACTAATTGAATTTTTAATTTTTTTTCAACGTTCAAAACAGTTGAACTGTTTAAAGTTTAGAATGAATATTTGAAACCTTTCCTATATTTACCCTTTTATTCATTAAAGTTTTATATTTTCTAAGAGATAAATTACACTACATATTTATGATTTCACAAAAGATAATAGTAGAAAGTATGATTTAAATTTTATCTTTAAATATTTTTTAATATATGTACGTTGTCTCATAAATTCAATTAAAATGGAACGAATGAAATAGTATTTTTTAATTTTATTTGTAGCGCACCTACCCACAACGTTATTATTTGGTGGTTGTTGGATTCATGATACATCCTTACAATAATTTTAATAAACAAATAATTTGTTGTACTCAACTTATATAAAGATAATAAAAAGAATTGCATAATCCTCTTTATCACTCTCTAGAAAGATCAATTTTGTATCTTGGATGAGCAAAAGTTGAATATAAAATATTGAATTTTGTACAAAAAGTGAAAACGTAAAAGATTATTTATGAATTAAAAAAATAATATCTTTAAAACATGGTCTTTAACATACAAATAGGAGCATTAATTAATTTATAGATTCATATAAAATGTATTGGAATACAGTCAGCATATTAATTTTTTAATGATGAAATATTGTGTGTTATTTTTCATGTTGATTTGATATTTATTTTAAGTTTGATTAATTTATATTCATAAAAGAAATTTATTTTGAGAAATAAAATACTTATCATAGAAAATAACTTTATAATTAAGCTCTAACTTGATATCTATGATTAGTATTTAAATGAGGAAATATTATTGTCACACATTTTTAAATTGTTAACTATTTTTTCATATGATGTTTGACACATGTTTTGTGTCACGAATCTCACTTTGAAATAAGTATTCTTTATCAAAATTGATTTTATTTCAAATTTGATAATAATTATTAATATTTTCATAATTAAAACTAATAACATTATAATCTTATCTTCAAAACAAACACACGCACAAAAAAAAAATGATCTGATACATAACATAATTTATAATATTTAGACTCAAATAAAAATATACACTAAAAATTATGAAAGAAATAATTTATCCTAATACAAATATTGACTTCAAAATCAATTATGCTATAAGATCTATCAATATATATTTGAATAACAAAAAAAAAATCACTATATATTTGAATTAAAAAAATATTAGTAACTAATTAAACTATGTAAAATTCACATGGTAATGATCTTCAAATCTTCATTAGTTAAATTGTGGATCTAAGATACACAAGAAAAATATATACTTGATAGTTATTACTCCTAAGAATATTTTTATTTTTTGAAATTCATCAAATTTAAAAATATTCAAAAATTTAATTTGCGTTTTAATTTAAAAATTATATTGGAATGCTTCATAATACTTAATTTGTGTTTTAGTACATCTAAAGACTTTTAGAAATTATCGTCAAATATTAAGCTGAAGAATCTATAAATTTGCACATAATAAATTTTAGAATTTATAGATTAACTTCAAAATTTAAAGGTTATACTAAAATACTTTTTTATTCTTAACTCGTGGTTTAATACATCTAAAGAATCTTAGAAATTATCGTCAAATATAAATGACGGAGCTAACATAGAACATATGAATTTAACAAAATTTAATGATTATGATTCACTGACAACGACAAAACTCTATTAAATATGAACATTATAATAAATTCTGGGATTCATCAAATTTAAAAAATATTTAAATTTACCTTTAAATTTATTTTAATGGGATACTTCTTCATCCTTAACTCGGATTTTAGTACATCTAAAAAGTTCTAGGAATTATCGTCAAATATAGAGGGCTAAAGAATGTACTAGATATGCCCATAGCAAAATTTAGGAATTCATAAATTTACTTTAAATTTTATCTTTAAATTTAAATGTCGTTGTGGAATACTTCTTTCATCCTTAGCTCATGATTTAATATATTTAAAGAATTCTTGAAATTATAGTCAAATATAAGTTTAATCGAGAATTTACACATGTAATTTTTTAAAATAAAATTTATGTATTTTTAAACTATGTCAAAAATACTATAAGTCATAATAATTGCACTTTAAAAAATATGTAAAAAATTTATCATCAAAAATAGATTAACTTGAATCTTGACATCTGAAAAGAATCACATAAATTAGAACGTAGAAAACAATATTTGCCGATACCATCGAGATTCTTCGATCCCAATACAAATATCAGATACCGAGATTATTTTATTGCTAGTAGTGAAAAATGCCAAATCACATCTGATGTGGCAATGATGTGCACGTGGGACCCATTTTAAAACCAAACAACTTCTTCTTCTACAAATTATTGTCACTTGAAAATAAATAAACTCATCAAGTTGTTGCAGAACAGGGGGCGGCGATTTTATCTTTAAAGTCCCTCAAATTTCATATATATATGTTTTCGCCCGGATAAATCTCTCTAATTCTGACGCCGGTCACCGGTGAATTCTTCCGGAGAATTTTCTGAAATATAGCCGACGGTGCCGGTGAATTTGGAGAAAAATGGGAATTGCATGGGACGATGTATGTCGTTTTGATTGAACACTCAGAGAAATCGGGTGAACCGACTTCAATCACGGTGAATTGCCCTGATAAAACTGGGCTTGGATGTGACCTTTGCCGGATTGTTCTTGAATTCGGACTCTATGTTATTCGTGGAGGTTAGATGCAGAAAATTACATTGTTTTATATATAATTAAATGTTGAATCCTGTTTGGCTTGTTTGCGTGTTTTGAAACTCCTTAGTGAAAATTATGGCTCCGCTGCGTAGTAGATCTATTTATTTTTAAAAATTATTGGTCCTTTGTGTTATGTTTTTAACATTGAATGATGATTTTTATAGCTAAGTTTAATGGTTTGTGGTCGATTTGCATGTATGGTATATGTTAGGTATTTCAATATATATTGAAATGGTGGCTAAAGGTTTGTGCTTTTTGTGTAAGTTTTTGGATTTAGTTTATCAATCTTCTGATTCATTGATAAACAGTACAACAACAATAAAATTACACGGTCTGGCAGGGTAAAATGCAGGCAGACCTTACCACTAATAAAACAGTGGAAAATATATATATTTTTTAAGAATCCTGGTGTCTTGGTTAGCTTGCGTCCGCTTCTGAACTTATTTTATAGGGTACTTGCTATCTCCACATCCATTTGTTGTTTAGTTGAGGTTCTTTGAGCTACCTTGTCAAACGTACGGGTAAGGTCTGCATACACTCTGCCATCTTCATACCCCTTTGTGGGATTGCATAGGTTTGTTGTTGTTGTTATCTGTTACCTCCACAAGTCAGGTACCGGGTAACGGTGTTCATCAAGGCAGGGACATATGGGAAAAAACGTAGTAATTTTGCCTCCATTTGGTTTTAACCCTGAGGTCTCATGTTAATAGATGAGCGTCGATTTTCTAGTTTACCTATCTATGTTTAGTACTTTGTGTCAAGAGGGAGAGGAGGGAAGAAAAGAAAAGAGACTTGCTTTCAAGTTGAATTTTCTGTTTAAAAGTACTTAACGAACTACCTGCGATGAAATGTCAGAATATGTCTTTAGTTGAACTAATGTGTTTTCATGTTTACATATAGCTTCAAGTTCTTGCATTTTTCTGCAGAATGTGTTAGTTCTGTTATTGCCATCATTTTATAATGCCCTCGTGATTTAATTCATCAGCTACTTAACGTGTTATATGATATTGATGGATGAATTAATACAGATTTTGCCACCGACGGGAAATGGTGTTACATAGTACTGTGGGTTGTGCCACGTCCAAGCTCGCTAAAGGTTGATTGGGGAAGCTTGAAAAATAGGCTTATGTCTACATGTCCCTCGTGCATGATTTCATTTTACCTAAGCCAACAGTCCACTGTTTATGCACCGCCTCCCGTTTACCTATTGAAGGTGTTTTGTCTAGACAGGAAAGGATTGCTGCATGGTAAGTATAATGCATCTTAACTTTTTGTGCTTTTTTTTACTTGCACACGGCTTAATAAAGTTCTCTTGTGGTTATTTGTGCTTTTTAGATGTTACTAAGATCCTTTGCGAGCTAGAGCTAACAATTCAAAGAGTGAAAGTTATGACAACACCAGATGACAAAGTTTTGGATCTCTTCTTCATAACAGATGGCATGTAAGTCTCTTGAAGTTATCAACAGGTTTATGTTGCCTTTGATGTTTAACCTAATCGACTTATGGTGCTCTATTTAGTATAAGATTGTTGATTCTGTGGCCTTGCTGCATCTTTATTGATGCTGCTAATGCCATAAGATGATGCCATCTCTGATGGTTGAACTAGATACAGAGTGATTGGCTGGTAGACTGAACAAAGTCCCTTTTATAACTGACCAGTATTAACTAATCCCCACAACCATTAAAGTGAACAAAACAATGTCAAACTCAATTTCCAAGCATTAGGCTGTCCTTACACTACTGTAAGATCTTAACTGTTAAAGATATGGATTCCCTTTGGTGAATCCTTTATGAAAATAAGCAGAAATCTTTTCCTTTTATTTGGAATGAAATTTTGTTTTGTATAGAACAAATTGAATACGGAGGAACGATATAGCCCCAAATTTTTTGAGGTTGAGGTTTACTTTGTATAGAGCAAATTGAATACGGAGGAATGATATAGCCCCAAATTGTTTGAGGTTGAGGTTTACTTGATTGGTTGGTTGATTTTGCCTTTAGCATAAGTATATTCTCAGGGTTATGCTATATTTTCAGCCAAAATAGTTGTTAAAAGTCCTTTTTTCCTATTAATTGTTGGAAGTATTTTATTATTCATGCACTTCTAACCAGAAAACTGAACAGTTGACTGCAGATGGAATGGTGAGTGCTGTTGGTGGCGTTTTGTTCAGTTTCATAAATAATATCTAAAAGCAACCGGATTGTTTAAGTACAAAAAATAATTAAGGATGTCACTTATGTTCCACAAAAACTTGCCCGCATGTTATGTTGTGACTCTTTGCTAATATGTTACGTGTTTATTATAGAATAGTATGATTTTTCTGTTGTTGATCCTTTTGGTAATTTAACTTTATTCCACCATATGATTCATCTGTTGGGCCATTAAAGTTGATGCTCATCTCCTACTATCAGATGAGGAAAAAGCTAAGCATTACAATAGAAGTTATTCGTAATTGCCTGTAATGTGGTAATATTTACATTTCTGCTTGGCATTCTTCCATATCAGGGACCTGCTGCACACACAACAAAGACGAGATGAGACATGCGAACATCTAAGCGATGTTCTGGGAGAATATTGCATTAGCTGTGAACTTCAGTTGTCAGGGGCTGAATGTGAAGTTCAGCAAGGATTCACTTCTCTTCCACAAGAAGTTGCAGAAGAGTTGTTTAGTTGTGAATTGTCTAAGGAAGCAATTCCCAAGTCCTCTGCTTCTGATATGGCAAAATTAAAGAAGGCCACCATCGCAGTGGATAACTTATTGAGCCCAGTCCATACGTTGCTTCAAATACAATGTGTTGATCAAAAGGGCCTCATCTATGACATTTTGAGGACTTCAAAGGACTGTGATATTCAGGTAACCTTATATTTTACCAACTGTTTAGTGAATGCCTATTCTCTGGATTCTGGAATCAGATTGTGTTGTTGGCAAACCACTTCTGATGTGGAGATGGTTATCAAATTTTATTTCCTATGAAATTTAGATGTGTAGGAACTTTAAAAGATTGGGACTATCTAACGAATATGATTATCTATACTTCATATATTCATTGGCGTGTCTAGTTTGGCATGCCTTATTTTCAGACGTTGAACATATGTCCCTGTTATTTTCATTTCTAGATTGCTTTTGGAAGAATCCAGTCTACCGCCAAGGGTTGTCGCACTATAGACCTATTTATCCAGAGCACAGATGGGAAAAAGATTTTCAATGATGAGAACATAAAATCTTTGTGTTCACGCTTGAAGGAAGAGATGCTTCATCCACTTCGAGTCACTGTTGCTAGTCGTGGCCCAGATGCAGAACTTCTGGTTGCTAATCCTGTTGAGTTATCTGGATTGGGAAGGCCACGTGTTTTCTATGATGTCACGTTTGCGTTAAAAAAGCTCGGGATCTGTGTTTTCTCTGTAAGTAGCCATATGCTCATAGTCTCTTCCATACACTTATTTGCTTCCACAGCTCTAACAGTTACACATTTTTCCAGGCTGAAATTGCAAGACATTCAACAGCAGAGAGGCAGTGGGAAGTTTATAGGTTCCGATTGGATGAAAGCCCAGAGTACCCGTTAGCCAGCAGGAAAGCTCGGACTGAAATCGTGGATAGAGTGAAAAAAACACTAATGGGCTGGTGAAAATTCAAAATGTACCATGGCATCAGTCTTTTAAGTCAGCTCAGCAGTGTCCAACGGTCACCATGTATGTATATATGCAAGAAAACTAATGGAAACTTAACGAGAACCCCAAGCCATCAGAGAACCATCGGCTCGAGAGCTGATTCTGTGACTTATCTTGGCTTCTTTTAAGTTACCAGTAGCTGTATGAGTTTTATGAGAGGTTGCAATGTAATACCTCAGCTTTAAATCATATGCTTCTCTCTGTTATCTTTGATATAATAGGATCTCCTTTATTTCACCATTTTCTCTTCCCTTGCTGCATACTATGTTGTTATGGGTAGTGGACATTTTGTCTATTCCAAGATAAAATGTATATATAAGTTATGGTTTTCTCTAGGCACAACAGGTGCTTGATGACATTAGTTGATTTGCGTGCAAGTTAGATCGTGTATTATCCTTATAATATTTATTAAATTTGGAAGTTGTTACCTTATAGAAATGGTCTCTTTATCTTTATGAGATAATGGTAAAGTCTGCCTATATTTTTTCCTTCTCGGACTCTACTTTTTTTTTGTTGTTGTGGTAGTGGTAGTGGGTTTATGAGCGGATCCACCTTAGGTGAAGGATAGTTCAATGCATATTCTTCATCGAAAATTTATATGGTGTATAGAGATTAAATGCTACATATTATGAGTATATATTTGATTTTGCACACCCTGAACGTAACTGGAAAGAAAATTTGTACACCTTTCGTCTAATTCTTACTAGTTGGTTTAGAGGGTCGGAAAGACACATCAGCAGCTATAGTTTGTTCACTTGGAGAATTATAACTTTGACATTTCCAAAAAAATTTCAATTGTATAATACTAGCAGTTTATACATATCTACATATATTATCTTAGAAGATTGTGTTCAAGTCAAACTATTTCACATAAAATGAGACAGAAGGAGTACTTTAATATCGAGTCCATGCCCATGTCCATATGTTTCTACTCAACACTTCTATATTGGAGGTCTCAAGTTTGAAACTCTTTGACTCGTAAGAGGTTTGCTTTCTAGGTCGAACTCAGTAGTGGAGCTAAAATTTTCACCAAAAAGGTTTGAAATATAAAAAGTAAACATGTGAAGTAAGTTAAAAGGAGTTTCAACATTTACTAAGTATATATAAAAAAAATATTTCAACTATGTATAAAATGATGTAAAGGAGATTCGAATAAATCCTCGGCTATTGCTAGAGCCGCCCCTAATCGAATTTGTCTAGTACAAATTACCTCTCTTATGTAATTGCAAATTATTGCATATGAATCGGGTGGGTATGTTTGTCATGAAAAAAAAAAAAGATGATAATTTAGTTGTACATTCTTATCATTAACTTTTTTTTTTTAAAAAAGGGCTCTACTTAAACCCTAAAATAGCTGCTCTAGGGTTCAGCATCCACTAAAAATCTCTCTAATCCTTTTTTTCGTCCTTGTCAATTTGCTCTCCAAATTCTTCAATCGAAGATGAAGAATCTGAAGATATTGAAGGAGCAATTCTCGAAGCTTCAATTACAATCCGAAGATGAAGTTATCAGTTTTGCTGCATTTGACGTTGAACGCAATCGTCTCTTTTTGGCTTCCTCTTCAAACTTCATATACACTTTACTTCTTCCAGTAAGTTCTTCCAAACCCCTGCACTTTTTGAATCTAATAATTGCACGCATTTCGCATTTCATATTACATGTCACTCTCAATACGAGATATAAACTATGTGAACTTTGATCAAATTGATACGCACTACTCTCTCCGGATTCCACTTGTGAGATTACACTGGGTAAGTTGTTGATATGAGAAGAATTGCAAGTTGCAATGTGTAATACTGTTAGTATAGTTTTTGGATGTTGAGTTGATATAATCGAATTTAGCTTTGAGGATTAGTCAAGTTGATTATAAGTGAAAAGAGTGTTGTAAATTGGGACAGATGGAGTGTTATCACTAATGACTAAGATAAACATTTTGAATGGAATGTGGTGTGTCCTCGATTTGGAGTTAGTTCTCCTTATGTATGTGCTGGCCTTTAGTTAGAGAAGCGGTGAATTTTTTTTCTTCGTCAAATTTTGCTTGCAAAGGTATTA
This sequence comes from Solanum virginianum, assembly GCA_000787875.1. Taxonomy (NCBI): domain Eukaryota; kingdom Viridiplantae; phylum Streptophyta; class Magnoliopsida; order Solanales; family Solanaceae; genus Solanum; species Solanum virginianum. The sequence continues at coordinate 80,881 of DF357359.1, read as the reverse complement.
GCTTTCTCCACTGGGTATGTGGTTGTTGTTGAAAGGTTTTAGCTTTCTTTGCTGACTTTGGAAAGTTTTTCTTTCTAGCAAAAACGGTTACTTTCTTCCGAAGTTTGGTGAAAAGATGTGTTTTTTAAAGTGTAGCTTGAATACTTGAACTTTTCTTTCTGCAAAAAATGATGATGATAACACCAAATGCCTTCTAAGATTTTCCTAATTTCTGGGAAGTATTATGTAGTCAGACTGAACACCATGGGTTGTGGGTTACCGTGCTCTATCTAGAATCGACCATCTTAGAAGTCTTAAGGTAGAGAGGTTGATTGTGCTTCATGTTGCCCAAGAGCATATTGCTCTGAGTGAGGGTAATGTTTGCTATCGCCGCTTCCTGTTTTGCTTTCTTGGCGAAATACTTGCTTCCGTTCACATCAAACATCTCTCTTTTCCCTTTTGCCCCTACCTTGCTGTTGAACCCAGGTTCGCTAGCTTCCTTTCCAGTCTCGTATGTTTACTATGCTTTCTCTTCACACTTCATATACACTTAACCAAATTGCTGTTCGTATTTAATTATCACTGTTATCATTGATAACTAGGATAAAACATATAAGTGGCCCTGTTATGGGATCAAGATTTAGAGTGAGTTCTTCACGTGTAAGTTTTGTCCTCACAGCAAAATCATTCAGTGACTAGGTTAATGTTATGGCAGAATACAGGAGCTTGGAATTCCATATCAGACAACCTTATTGATTTAGAGCCTGGGGATTTCATTACTTCCATGGATTATTTAATGGAAAAAGAAGCATTGATTATTGGGACTTCGTATGGTATTCTATTGCTATACTCTGCAGATGATAATACGACAGAAATTGTTGGCCGATTGGAGGGTGGAGTGAAGTGTATCTCACCTAGTCCAGATGGAGATCTTATTGATGTAATTACTGGTTTTGGACAGATTCTAGTGATGACACCCGACTGGGATGTTTTATACGAGATGGCTCTTGATGATCTGCCTGAAGATATTGACGTACGTAAGGACTTCTTTCCATATATCTGAATTAATAAATGCTTTTACCTCTTCAAGTGAAGTTCTATCGTCCTTAAAGTGTTCTTTTGGTGATTATATTTACATTTCAGGAATACTTTTTTTGAAGATCAAATTCTTTGAAATCACAAGCATGACATCATTTTGGTTGCTATATTTTCCTCTATTGGGATCATTTTACTGTTGCTTTTTCCAGGTTGAAGCTATATATTAAGAGGGTTGAATTTAACTGTATAAACATGTTCTTATGTTTAAAGAAAGTTGAACTGCGGAAAATGACAATTCTAGTTTAGTTAGTTAGTTTCATCATTATTTGAAAATTATGTTTACTTTCCAGAAAGTATCTGAAACTTTGTTTCTAGTTTGGTTTAGTTAGTTTCATAATTATTTGAAAATTCTATGTACTTTCCAGACTGTATCTGAAATTTTGTTTAATATGATAAACTTGTGCCGTAGTTAAAGGGTAACAAGAATGTCTGCTGGCTTTTTAGTTGGTGTCTTGTCCAGCTCTTCAATGTATGTGCTATTATTCTTATCGAAATGCCTCTGGTTTTCCACATGTGAAAACATTGGTTCTTGTGGTATTAATGATTAGCATGCTGACTTAATTCTGATGGAGTGTTGAAGCATGCTGACTTAATTCTGATGGACTTAACTTTTGATTTTCAGTTTGCAAGTATGTGAATGAGTCCTATTTATATTGCCCTCTCGAAAACGGAATGCTGATAACATATCTTATACATTGAGTGTACTAACAGAGTTACCGATTCTTCGCTCTTATGTTTTCTCACAAACATATTTTCTTTCAGAAATGTTTTGCACACTTTTGGTGCTTGAAATTTGTGTTATGCTTCTGTTAAGAAAATGACTGAAAATCATTGCGGTGTTGATTCAGATGAACATACTTTCTCTTCCAATTATTCGTCAGAGAGCCCAATTTCATGGCGAGGTGATGGCAAATACTTTGCAACATTAAGCAGGGTGAATAATTCACAGACCTTGCATAAAAAGCTTAAAACCTGGGAACGGGACTCAGGGGCACTCCATTCTGTTTCAGAATCAAATTCTTTTATGGGATCAACTTTGGATTGGATGCCCAGTGGAGCCAAAATTGCTGCAGTTTATGACCGAAAGGAAGACGGGAAATGCCCATCTATAGTTTTCTTTGAGAGGAATGGATTAGAAAGAAGCTCATTTTGCCTCAACGTAGACATTGATGCTACCGTAGAACTGGTGAAGTGGAATTGTAACTCGGACCTTCTAGCTGCTGTGATCAGAGGTGAAAAGTATGACTCTTTGAAGATCTGGTTCTTTAGTAACAACCACTGGTACTTAAAACAAGAAATCAGATACATGAAGGATGACAGAGTCAGATTCATGTGGGATCCGATAAAGCCTCTACAGTTGGTCTCTTGGACTACAAGTGGACATATCACAACCTATAACTTTGTCTGGAATACAGCTGTTATGAATAACTCAGTGGCACTTGTGATTGACGACTCCAAGATACTGATAACCCCTCTTTCTTTATCTCTCATCCCACCACCTATGTACCTCTTTTGTTTGAATTTTCCCTCTGCCATTCAGAGTATGGCATTTTGCTCTAAAAGTTCTATGAATCACCTGGCAGCGTCCTTGTCAGATGGCAGATTATGTGTTGTAGAGCTTCCTGCAATTGATTGTTGGGAGGATCTAGAAGGTCAAGAGTTTGATGTTGAGGCTGCCTCTTTTGATTCAGGATATAAATCTTTCATTCACCTTGCATGGTTGGATTCACATAAGCTTCTTGGTGTTAGCCATAATCTAATTAGCAACTCAGCAATAAAAGAGTCCTCCAAGGATGAGATTTCTATATATTGCCTCCAAGAAATTGACCTTATGTGTTCTGAAGATCGTAGTCCTAATTCAGTGACATGCTCTGGTTGGCAAGCTAAATGTTTGAATAGATTGTCTCTTGAAGGTACTGTAATTGGTATAGCTCCTGACCGGGGAAACGGCTGCTCAGCATATGTTCAGTTTGATGGTGGGAAAGTGTTTGAGTATGCGTTGAAGTTGGCTGATGCTAGAGGGCTTTATCTGAAACGTGATGATATGAGTTTTTCTTCATCCTGCCCTTGGATGGATCTTGTGCAAATTGGTGGCTGCTTACCGCAGAAAGCTTTGCTTTTTGGTCTTGATGACAGTGGTAGGTTGCTTGTCGGTGAAAGGACATTGTGCAACAATTGCAGCAGTTATGCTTTCTACTCGAATTCTGCTGACCACACTGTCACCCATTTGATTCTTGCAACTAAGCAGGATTTGCTGTTTATAGTCAATATTAGTGATATCCTGAAAGGAGAACTGGAGGTTAAGTATGGGAACTTTCTGGCAGTTTTCAAGCATAGAAAAGAAGATGAAATAAACTATATTCAAATATGGGAAAGAGGTGCCAGAATTGTAGGTGTTTTGCACGGCGACGAGTCTGCTATCATACTTCAAACAGTTCGAGGGAATCTTGAGTGCATCTATCCCAGAAAACTGGTCTTAGCCTCAATAATTAATGCTTTGATTCAAGAGCGTTACAAAGATGCATTACTCATGGTAAGAAGGCACAGAATTGATTTCAATGTTATTATTGACCATTGTGGTTGGCAAAACTTTGTTCAGTCAGCTGCGGAGTTTGTCAAGCAAGTGAACAACTTAAGTTATATAACTGAATTTGTCGGTTCAATAAAGAATGAAAATATCATGGAGACACTGTACAAAAACTATATATCCGTACCTCATGACAAGGAGGCTAAAGTTGTAAAACATGGAGACCTTAAGAGTTCTCATGGAAATAGCAAAATCCACTCTGTCTTGCTGGCCATAAGAAAGGCTCTTGAGGAGCATGTAACGGAAAGTACTGCAAGGGAACTTTGCATTCTGACCACTTTAGCTCGAAGTGACCCTCCAGCTCTTGAACAAGCTTTAGAGAGAATAAAAATAATCCGAGAAAAGGAATTATCGGGTTCAGATGAACTTAGAAGGGAACTCTACCCCTCTGCTGAGGAAGCTTTAAAACATCTTTTGTGGTTGTCTGATTCAGAGGCAATATATGAAGCTGCATTAGGTCTTTATGATTTGAACCTTGCAGCTATTGTCGCCTTGAATTCACAAAAGGACCCGAAAGAATTTCTTCCCTATCTGCAAGAACTAGAAAACATGCCAATAGTGTTAATGCGATACAATATAGACCTTAAATTGCAGAGGTTTGAGGCTGCGCTTCAGCACATTGTTTCTGCAGGAGATGCTTACTTTGAGGATTCTATGATTCTCATAAAGAAAAATCCCCAACTTTTCCCCTTGGGACTCCGATTAATCACTGACTCTGTCAAGAGAAACCAGGTACTTGAGGCTTGGGGAGATCATTTTAGTTCCACAAAATGCTTTGAGGATGCTGCTGCAACATATTTGTGCTGTTCTTGTCTGGATAAAGCTTTGAAGGCTTATCGTGAATGTGGTAATTGGGGTGGGGTACTGACAGTTGCTGGTCTCATTAAACTAGGGAAGGAGGAAGTCTTGCAACTAGCACAGGAGCTTTGTGAGGAACTCCAAGCACTTGGTAGACCAGGGGATGCTGCAAAAATAGCTTTGGAGTATTGCACAGATGTTAGTGCTGGTATTAATTTCTTGGTCACTGCAAGGGAATGGGAAGAAGCTTTGAGGACTGCATTTCTTCACAGGAGAGACGATCTGGTCCTGGAAGTAAGGACCGCATCACTTGAGTGTGCCAGCTCATTGGTTAGTGAATATGAAGAAGGGTTGGAGAAAGTGGGGAAGTACTTGACACGCTATTTAGGTGTTCGACAACGGAGATTATTACTTGCTGCAAAGCTACAGTCAGATGAACGATCAATAAATGAACTTGATGATGATACTGCTTCTGAAACTAGTAGCAATTTCAGTGGAATGAGCGCATATACCTTGGGGTATGTAATATTTTAATAAGCAATCTTGGGATGTCTTATTGTTTCTTTTAAATAATTGATTCTTGTCATCGTATATGTCATTCTTTTACCTTCCTTTTCCAAATATTGCTGTTCTCATTTGTTTGGATGTATACTCTCATAAATGCACTGTTAAGTGATAGCCCTCTGACCATTATTTCCTTGTCTCTTCATGCTATTGGCTGTGTATAAGCTACTCTATGCCTTTTAGCCTTTTACTTTTACACATCAAGGGGGGAAAATGTCTCGGAATTTGTCAATAGAAAATGATTAACCAATTTCTTCTGTTAAAATTCAAATGTATGTTTTAAAGTTCAGCTTCCTGATAATTCTCTTTCATAAGCAGGACAAGAAAGGGATCAGCTGCATCTATCAACTCCAGAGCTAGTACAAAAGCGAGAGACATGAGACGTCAACGGAATAGAGGAAAAATACGCGCTGGAAGGTATGCTTTTATGCAAATGCCATAATTCTTTCTGATTCTGAGATTATTTTAGTTCCTGATCCTTGTCTTCATGGTACATTGCAACATAGTCCCGGTGAAGAGATGGGTTTGGTAGAGCATTTAAAGGGGATGTCTCTGACTAGTGGAGCTAAGCGTGAGCTTAAATCTCTCTTGATATGCCTTGTGATGCTGCAAAAGGAAGATGTTGCCAGGAAGTTGCAACACGTTGCTACAAATTTTCAACTAGTCCCAAATGGCAGCTGTAAAATTAGCTGATGAGGCCATGTCAAATGATACAATTAATGAGCATTTGTATGTTCTGGAGAATTACATTCCCAAAATAAAGGAAGAAATGCAACATTCAGAGTTTTTCTCCTGGCAGTCAAAAGTTTTGATTTGAAATGCAAAGGTATGTCATTTGGTTCTCTCTCGTTTATGTTGTACTTGTTTTTCGTCTTCTCCGAGGGTTCTGGTTTGAGCTCAGCGTGGGTCTGTTCTTTATAATGGTGATGATACATTTTAGTGACCCTACCTTTACTGTTTCAGCAGCAAGTAATACTAAGAAAGATGCTAACAAGCTATTCCACACGCTCGAAATCCTTTAAAATTGCTAAAAAATATGCCTAACTGTGTTTTACATAGAGATAACTTAATAATATGCTTATCAGATACAGTATACTCTTTCTTTATAGACGAAAGGGCACTAATATTGCCATTTTTTTTTTAACCTGGAGAGTTAACTTACTAGATGGATTTTCACCTGAAAATTCTTTGGTAAATATCTTGTGTTCATCAGGCTTGTTTGGCTTTTTGTGACTCATTTATAAGGCGTTGAGTAGCATAGTTTATAATTTCTATAGCAATAGGAAACTTCCGCTTTTGACAAATTACTAATCAAATCATCTATTTTATGAAGTTTGCTTGAATAGCATTTATTGTATAATTCTTCATGCCTTTGCTGTTAAATATAAGCTGCTACAACTATCTTCTCTATGTTAGCAGGCATGTCGTTGATAAATCTGGAATGTCATCCTATCTCGGCTGATGTGGTTGGAAGCATTACTGAACATACGAGATGGCAGAAGTCGAAATTTCTTCTAGTTCTCATTTATCAGTGAGGACTTCCAAATTCTTGACTAGTAGACAGTAGTATCCCAACTGAATGGCTTTCTTACTTTCATATTGTAGGTTTCAACTTTATTTTTGTTATGTATCTTCTATGCTTTGCTTATGATGCCTCTTTTTAACAATTTTAAATGGTTGTTGCCTTGCTGGTTTTCAACATATGGAATGCAAGTGATTTTTATGTCTGTTTTAGAAATGACACCAGTTATCAGTTCATCACTGTGAGGCCAACTTATTTATAGTTTGTAAAGCATTTCCATATATGGCGAAGAAGTATCTGGGCGAGGCGATTAGATAAGATATGACGAAATTTCAACTTATCGAGAACATGACCTTAGATAGAAAGGAGTGGAGGTCGCGTATTAGGTAGAAGGCTAATAGGCTAGTAAGGGTAGGTTGACGTATGACCTTGTGATATAGTAGGTTAGTAGGAGTAGTTGTGTCTTTATGTCCTGTGTTGTCATTATTCGTCTTATATTTGTTACTTTTATCGCATTTACATACTATCATTTGCTTTTCATTATTAGCTATTTTTTTTTCTTTTCTTTTCCCTTTTTTTTTTCCATATCTAGTATCTTTTGCTTATAGAGCTTGATTTTGTTAGACGAAGATTTTTTTCGAAAATAGCTTTTCTATCTCTATGAGGTAGTGGTAGGCTCTGCGTACATTTTATCCTCTCCAAACCTCACTTGTGGGATTTCACAAGGTATGTTGTTTAAAGCATTTCCATATAGATTTTCCTTATATTTGCTTGGATGCTCGTCGAAATCTTTTCTTTTGAGTCGAAGGCCTATTAGAAACATTTTCACCTCAGAGTTAAGGGTAAGCTCTAAGTACATCATTATTTGTTTAATTATTTAATTTTTTGATTATGAATATATTGCACAATTGCATATTTATTCTCAATGTACCACTCTAACCATGCTTTTAAAAGCAAAAAGTGGTTTAATATGTTTATATTTGCCCTTACATAATCAATTAGGTAAACAAAATATCTATACACATCTAACAATCTTTAATTTTACTTATTTATAATAAGTTAAGCTGACGAATCAACTACTACACTTGTCTAATATAGGCAAAAATATTTATTTTAATTCGCTTCAATTTATTGTTACAATAAATTAATCACTAAACTGATGTTGACTTATAGCTAATGGTGTCAATGGAAGGTTCGGTCCGTTATTTTTTAATTTTTTTAAAGATATTTTACAATGATAATTAAAATTATTTTTTAAAAAAAGTTCGTTCCAAATCTTATTCCTATTTATTTGATCTAAAACTTTATATATGAGTGTTTACGTAAGGTTTGTCATATTGTTTGATAGGGTATCTATTACAATTCTTTTAATGTTAAAGGCTAACTAAAGGGCAAATGTCCAAAGCGATACAGTCACCAAATGCCTACTATCTAAATTGTATTTATATTTGAAAAATGCTATAAAATATATTCATATATTAAATTTAATATATTAATATATAAATTATATTTACGTATAATTTAAGTTATTCTTTAGTAAATTTTTTGTTTTTTCTTATAAGCTAAAAAACTTAAATAAAAGTTTACGATCTTATTAACGAGATGATTAAAATTAACTTGGTATGATTAAGTTTAATTGATTTTATATATTTATATATTTTCTTATAAGTCTTAATCCATATTAATCTTTATAAAAACAATAAATTCAGGGTAACCACATAAATGAAATCCATGTAGACCATTACCCTTGCTTCAAAAAAATAGAGACGCATTGACACAATCATATATTTTATTTGTCCAATAATAATTGTCCACTATTGACTTGAGATATATATTAAGAAACAGTAAATAATGGTAGTAATTATATCAAATTATCTCGAATATAATAAATATAACATGTGAAAAATATAATAGAGTAATAACTATAATTAAAGATAAACGGAGAGAGTAAATTTTTTTTCCCAAATTAAATGATTATGATACTTTTTTCATAAAAATTTCCTTTTATAATATTTTGGTCAATTATAAAACAAAAATGAAAAAAAAAATGAATATATTCCTAGTTAGTCTCAAAAGGAAAATGGAAAAAGACATCAGCTCGTGTTTATAGCAGCCGCTTAATGTTGAATCCTCTCATTTCTCCTTCAAAAAATTTTTCACTCGCCATGGCCCTTCTAGGGTTTCTCTGAAACCCGAATCTGCTTTTCCACTACGTGTAAGGTATTGTCAAATCTCTTTTCTCCAGTACTCTTCATTCATTTTTATTTTTTAAATTTTTTTTGAGTTTTTTTAATAGATCTGTTAGTTTTTTGAGCTAAATATGTTGCTGTATTTGTATTTGATTATGTTGATATTCGTTGATTCAGTGTTAGTTTGGTGTTCCGTTTGTATGGAATTTGACAACATATAGCATGTGGAAAGTAGAAGGATTGCGGAAAATATAGTTGAATGCTTAATTTTGTAGCTGAAAAGTAGGATTCATGTAGTTTACTCCAGCTAGTATGAGATTAACGTGTACGTGATTTATTGTGGTGTTCGGGCTAACTTTGATAGCCCTTGACTAATTCCACGCCATTTACAATATGAGGTTGTGAATTTCGATGGTGTTATTCTCTATGTGTGATACTTGTCCAACAAGTTGCATGTGTAGAGGAGAAAGATGTCGAATGGTTGATTTTGCAGTTGAAATGTATCGGATTTATGTAGTATATTCCAACTAGTATGAGATTGAGGTGTAGTAATTTATTTTTTTTTTGGATAATTGTAGTGTGTGGACCAGTTTTTGTGCACCTTGACTAATTCCACGTAATTTACAAAACAAAGTTTTGAATTTTGATGTTCTTATATTTAGTCTAATTTTGGTGTGTGATACTTTCCAAGATATTGCAAGTGTAGAGGAAAAAGGTGTCTAATGCTCAATTTTACAGCTGAATGGACACACACACACACTCTCTCATATATATATATATATATATATATATATATATATAGGATTCATGTAGTCTACTCCATAACTAGTATGAAATTGAGGTGTAGTTGATTGATGATCTTATTTGATATCCGTGGTGTTTGGACTAGTTTTAGTGCACCTAGACTAATTCCACATGATTAACAAAGGGAGGTTTTGAATTTCAATGCTGTTCTTATATTTAGTGGAATTTTGGTGTGTGATACTTGTCAACACATTGCACGCGTAAAGGAGAAAGGTGTCCAATGCTTAATTTTGTAGCTGAATGGATATATATAGGATTTATGTAGTCTACTCTGACTAGTATGAGGTTTGAGGTGTAGTTGATTAATTTACACCACAAAATTTTGAATTTTTCTCACATTCTTCTATTTTTGTAGTATATAATTGCCATCACATTGCACTTGTGAAGGAGAAAGGTTGTGTTAGGTTGATGGTTAGGATAAATAAAGTCGAATGCTTAATTTTGCACCTGAAATGGATAAATATAAGATTTATGTAGCCTACTCCAAATAGTATGAGATTGAGGATCTGATTGATTTGCAATACGAGGTTTTGAATTTCTCAGACGTTCTTCAATTCAGTATATAATTTTGGCGTGTAATACTTGCCAACACATTACACGGGTAAAGGATAAAGGCTGATGATTATCGTATATATAGCCGAATCCTTAACTTTGCATATATATACTCCTTCCATTTTAGCTTATTTGTCTGGTTTTCATTTGACATGGAGTTTAAGGAGGTAAAGAAAACTTTTGAATCTTGTAGTCTTACACTAAAAGTATGCAAAATGTACGTAAATGTCCTTTAAATCATGTGGTCTTAAGCGCACCATATGGAAAGTTAAAATTAAATAGTTGTCAAAAAAGAAAAGAGACATGCTTTTTTAAATGGACTAAAAAGAAAAGTAAGACAAACAAATTGAAATGGAAAGAGGATTTATACAGTAAACTCCAACTTATATGAACTTGATAATTGATTGATTTACAATATGATGTTTTGAATTTCACTGATATTCTGGAATTCAGTGTAAATTTGGTGTTCCTTTTGTAATACCGGGTTAAACCGCCTCTATGAACTTGACAACAGATAGCACATTTAAAGGAGGGGGGTTGTGGTAGGTTGATGATTAGCATAAATATAGTGGAATGCTTGATTTTTCAGTGGAATGGATATGTAGGATTTCTATAGTACTAAACTCTGATATTGAGGTTTAGTTCATTGATTTACAATATGAGGTTTTGAATTTATATATGCAAAGCTACTTGTTGGATATCTCTTCTTTTCACCGCCATATTTTGTTCATTTAGGAGATTAGAAGCTACAATTTTGGATCCAGCAGAAGTTGATTGTTGTTTGAGGGAAAATGAACTACTAAATAGTCATCTCTTTGGGCTTTGGACGTTTGGTTTCTTCCATAAATAATATACTGCTGATTTTATTCAAAGTTCTACCAATTGATTTTGGATGTTGGTTGATTGAAATCTCTATAACCAAAAGCTGTTGATTGATTGCAAATCATTTGCTATTTGGCACAAAGACACATGCTAATATTTTCCATGCTCCTTTCCTAGGTTGTTATCCATGTATAATAGTTGTTGTTGAGGTTTCAATTAAGTGAAGAGATTATTAAAGCTTTTGAAGAGTTCATCTAGATTTGAGATTCATCTAGATTTCAGAATTTAAGTCACAGTTATGGCGTGGTTTAGAGCTGGCTCAAGTGTGGCAAAGCTTGCTATTAAAAGGGCTCTGTGTTAGGTTGAGTGGTCAGGATGTTGAGAGAGGTACTTTCAGTCACAGACATTCTGTTATTCATGATCAGGAGACAGGGGCACAGTACTGTCCTCTTGATCATGCGTCACAAGGTCGATGTTTTCATACCACAGTTGTTAGGCCGAAGGCACAAGCTGCTCCAGTCCCAAGACCAGTGCCACTTTCCAGGTTGACCGACAGCTTCTTAGATGGGACGAGCAGCGTCTACCTTGAGGAGCTCCAGCGAGCATGGGAGCAAGACCCAAACAGTGTTGATGAGTCATGGGATAACTTCTTCAGGAATTTTGTTGGACAAGCTGCCACGTCGCCTGGGATATCTGGCCAAACGATTCAAGAGAGTATGCGTCTTCTGTTGCTCGTGAGAGCTTATCAGGTTAATGGTCATATGAAAGCAAAACTGGATCCGCTAGGTTTGGAAGAGAGGGAAGTACCTGATGATTTGGATCCAGCATTATATGGGTTCACTGAAGCTGATCTTGATAGAGAGTTCTTCCTTGGTGTTTGGAAGATGTCTGGATTCTTGTCTGAGAATCGTCCTGTGCAAACTTTGAAGGCTATATTAACACGGCTTGAGCAGGCTTATTGTGGAAGTATCGGGTATGAGTACATTGCAAGGGCAAAATGGTCCTTTTCAATTGTTAAGGAATTATATATGTATGAACTCCAACAGAGGTACGCAGTTTTCTGGGGCTAGCAGGCTACTATCGGC
>DF357359.1:52425-65137 GCA_000787875.1 Solanum virginianum | reverse complement strand
TGAAGAGGGTATCAGACGACTGGTCCTTTGCTCAGGAAAGGTGTGTATGCATTCTCTTTCTTTTGGTAATCTCATTTTTATGATCATGTTCTTCCTAAGTTTGTGACATACAATTATAAACACATTACTGGTACACAAAATGAGTTAAAATTTTCTTCTTCTGATGACATGCTGTAGTGCTCTCCTTTCTCACCGTGCCGATAGAAACATCTTTAGATGCAATATAACATGTTTCTTTGTCATTGGGATAATGTAAAACGTGAATACATGATATCATTAAAGAACAATAACACTTTTCTTTTACTCGCGCAAGTTAGCAGAGTTAAATTGTTCTTTCATGCCTGTTATGCAGGTCTATTATGAGCTTGACGAAGAAAGAACTAAAGTTGATAGGAAAGATGTGGCTATCTGTCGGGTGGAACAGCTTTGTCCTTTCCCGTATGACCTTATCCAGCGTGAATTGAAGCGATATCCAAGTATGTGCTCTGAAACATTTGGGCTACCTTTTGCTCATGATATTAAATGAAAATCTACGTTTATGTATGTTTATCCAGAAATTACATTTGCCTAACTAAGACGATAAACACACAACTTGCACAACCAGCCCCTGAATGAATGATTGCAGTGTACATCTAACCAATTGTCATGTGATAACTAATTCAAATTTTCATGTTTTCAGATGCAGAGATAGTTTGGTGTCAAGAAGAGGCAATGAACATGGGTGCATTCAGTTACATTGCACCACGCCTTTGTACTGCCATGAAATCAGTAGGCAGAGGTAACATGGATGACATCAAGTATGTTGGTCGTGCTCCTTCTGCTGCCACGGCCACTGGTTTCTTCCAGGTTCATGTGAAAGAGCAGACCGAGCTTGTCCAGAAAGCGCTGCAACAGGATCCAATTAATCTATTCTGAAGCTTGAACCGTTCGTGTATCCATAGCACTGGCCCTTCAAAAGTGACGCGACAATGGAATGTTTAGCTATTCTCTGTACCCTGGTATAGCCAATGTGAGTTTTAATTTGCACTTTGGAAAAATTAGGGCCTTTTTGTTTGTGCTAGTTTTCAGTTAAACAGTTAAACTTTTATGCTTTCATACATACACGTTATCAGTTGGTTAAACAATAGCAATACAACTCACTCAGAGACTTATCCGTGTCACTTCTTTCAATACTTTTGTTCTTTTTCCGTCTTACTTGTTCATTTTTGACTTGTATAAACACAAATGTCTCTCGAATCAGGTCGAATTTTTTTGGAATTCTTTCTCAGGTCATTATGGATGGTTCTATTAAGGTTGAGGAAAAAGCAAATTGGAAGTTATACCACAAAAAAGTTCAGGGTTCAAAAACACACAACAGACGGGGAAATCACGACTCTTAAATGCTAGAAAACGTCTCGTAGATCAAGCTGAGGCTATTAGATTTCTTCCTTAGGTCATTACAGATGGTTCTATTCATAGGTTGACACATACAACAATGAAGAAAATTACTTAATTTTTGTTGAGTGTCTCGTATATATTAAAAAATCCCTCATGGATCAGGTCGAATATATTGGAATTCATCCTTGGGTCATTAGGTTTTTATATAAAAAACTAGCTAGAAGCCATATCATAAAATAAGTCGCAGGTTAACACACGGAAAATAGAGAAAATTATCTAATTCTTGTTGAATAGTCTCTAAATGCTTAAAAAATGCCTAACAGATCAAGTCGAGCCTATTGGAATTCTTTTCAAGGTCATTACAAACATTTTGAGAAAAAACTGACTGGAAATAATAAAATGATTGATGAAAATTCAGGTTGCAACAAGAATAAACCAACTTTCTAAAGCTAAATTATCTATGGTAAAACCATCTTGGCAACACAGGCATTTCATGGTGCTAAATCAACCTAGCATAGTACTGGGATACTTCGAACACCATTAAGTAACCTCATTAATAGATAAAAAATGAAGATAACTCAAAACTCACTTTCAAGAGGATTACAAAAAAACATCAGCTAAACAACAGGAGGATCTCTATACAGTCAAAAAGTTGCTCCAGCATGCCTAGTTATCCACTTCCCTGCATTGAAGAAGGTATGTGTTCAAGCACCCCAATATGCTTGAAGCAGCTAAGATTGAACATCGAACTCTCATCGAACTCACTCATCATCAGATGAATCTGAATCAGCTGTCATCCTCGCATCGTCTTCAACAGTTGAGTCCTGTTTGCAAAAAGGAAGATTATCCCATCATCCCTAATAAGCATACAGATCCAATCCAAGGATTATTAACTACTAAGGATTATGAGCATGAAAAAAAGATTTGAATCTAGGGAAACACTTCATTACCCTCTTTCATAAGCAAGAGGTTCTCCTGTGTCGTGTCAAAATCGCAAGCATGGGGTGTATCATAAATTCAGAATCTTAGGAGTAAGTTATCCTTACCGGATTCTTATCCCAGTCCTTTAATTTGGGATTATTCAGCATGTAATTATCACGTAGAGGAGCCCACGAGGGACCTTCATTTTCCAAAGAGTTGGATGCGCCGGCCTGCATGAAATTAAACTACAGAATAAGGGAAAAAGGCAATAACTTGAATGAAAATGACTGGCCTGCATAGGTGAATCTCGAAAAAGTTCTTTTTTTCGGACAAGAACTTGAAAACTGTCAAGTCCTCCATGTTCAAGCTGTTTCTTCCTCCCTACCCACAATGATTGGTAATTGTAATGAAGCACAACAATGTATCACGTTATTTGATGTACCTTTGACATATGAGCAACTCGTCCAAATGTGAAGCAAATGTAACAATGGAAAATAATCAACATACCCAGTGGAATCCCACAAGTGGGGTTTGGGAAGAATAAAATGTACGCAGACCTTACCACTACCTCATGGGGATAGAGAGGCTGATTCCGAAAAATAATATAAAAACTAAATAAAGAACCAACTGGAGACAGCATGAAAATACTTGTCTGATAAGTCTTTTGGCTTGTCCGCCCCCTCCACCCGACTCAAAAACAAAAGAAAGTGATGGCCCAAGACAAGATATATACAGAATAATGAGAGAAATTTTCCCAATTGATTATTATAATTCTAAGAGAGAAAAAAAGAGCTGACCTTTGATAGAGTTGTTTGTGATGGTGTCTTGCCCAATTCAGAGAAAAAGACTTCTCTTCGCCGCTTCTTTATTACTAAACATCAGAAAAATAGAAGTTATTGTATAGGATACAGAATAACCGGTCTTAAGGTTAATTTTTTCTAACCTATTCCCAATTGAATTATCAAGAATTTGCTATCAATTACAGTTTTAAAGATGAAAACTTGCAGTTGGTTCACTTCTTACTTCTATCATATGAACAATGAAACGGCATATGCAATTTTCTCTGTTTTTTATTGAGAACCAATCATATAATCCCTGTATTAGTATTCTGCCCTTACCTTTCTCATCTTTTGCCCTTGAAGGATTTAACCCTTTTTGAGCATGTTGTGCTTTGTTAACCTGCATCACAGACGCTCATAAATTTGAGCTAGCTGATAGTAGCAAAAAAAAAATGTTTTATAAAACAGAAGCATTAAGTTTGAAATGTGTACTGCAACTTACAGCGTTGAATAACTTGACAACTGGTAGTCCCATAATGCCCATAAAAATTAAGGACCGAGTTAGTTAGAGGGTCTGATAGAAAGGTTATTACTGCATTTGTAATACTATATAAATTCTAAATAAAAAGAAAAAGTTATTTACCTCCCTTTGTTGCAACTCCTATCAGAGCCTTTTCATGGGAGTCCAAGAAATTTGCAGGTTTCACGTGTCCCTTCTCTCTTATCTTTTACATCGATGTCAAATTTTAGAATAATACCCATCAATCAATACATCTAAAAAAGAAAAGGAAACTTTGCAAGTAAATGAAAACCAGATAGAATTACCAAGTGTTTCTCCTTTTTTGCTTCCACCTTAACCTTTCGTTCTACATCTTCTTCAGCAAGCTTCTCCACAACAAGCTTCTTGTGTGCTGATAAGACAGGGCCCTGCAGGTTAGGTTCATCAAAATTCAAACCCACAGATTTACCATTAGTTTTTCCTAACACCTATAGGTTCATTAGAATCCACCTTACATACTAGTTATTGAATACATGGATTAGAAGGGGTAGAAAAGGTCTGTTTTATCTTTGGAAACAAGAATTATTTTTCTGGCAAAATAAGAAACAAAATGTTCTATTTTCCTGCAAAACTTCTTGGTTTTTCTCCTCTAAACAAGCTTTGTTTTATCCCAAACATTCATAAAAGATTAATATCTCAACATCAAATCCAGATACCCATTAAGAAACAAAACGAAATAAAACTACTTTGAAGCCCTAAAACTTTGAGGAAAAAAAAGGGGAATAAGAGGCCAGCCAATAATGTTTTCCTTTGAAACATGGAATTACCATCCTTATGTTAAAATATATTACTAAATCAGGTGTCTGAAAAATGATGGAGAAAGCAAGTCGCTCACCAGTATATCATCAGAAGCAGACTTCTTTAGTATCTTCTTGAATGCCAATCTGAATGCGTTACAACCATCTATAAACTTAGTAATTCCAGGCTGAACTTCTCCATCTTCATCTTCAGATATCTCAATTTCCTCATTGCCATCCTCTTCTACATCATCTTCCCATTCCTCGTCAAAATCATCCTCCTCTTTACGATGTAATGTGGGTTTATTTCTACTATATGATTTAGGCTTATCTTTACCATACGATGTGCGTTTAGCTCTAGTTACTGGGGCAGGCTCCGCATCATTATCATCCTCATTATCAGAGTTATAGTCTCTTGCTCTCTTCTCGAAAAGCTTCTTCATTTTGTTGTCTATTTTTACTCTTTTTTCACTATATGGCATACCCTTCTTCTGCTTCTTCTTTCCCTTACCCCCTTTCCTCCTATGCTCCATCTTTCTTTTCCTAGAAAAATTTCCAGCTTCTGAAATTGACTGCAATTCTTCAGCCATAATGTTCAATCCTTCGTTTACACAGCTTAAGCTACAACATGAGAAATTAGGGTCAGTTTCATCTACGCTCGTTCTGCAACTTGAAATCTTAATTAACCACAAGAAAAAGAAACAGGACACACAAACACAACCTAGACAGACAAAAACACAAATTACCAACAATAAGAAATTTACTGGCGAAAGTGACTTTACTTTGTGTAAAGTAACTAGGGTTTAAGTTTTGCAGCTGCAGAATTAAGGGTTTAGCATTTAGGTGGGTACTGGATACAGGAGCTGAATGGCCAGCCCGTTATGCTACTCTAGCTTAGACTGCGGTTTAGATTACAGTGGCGGAGCCAACATTTTTGTCAAGGGTGTTCATACGTTTAGAACATGAGTGGACAATTTTTGTATGAAAATATCTATATATTTAATCTATATATTCGAAAAAAACTTTCGATGAAGGGTGTTCATCTGACCATCCTTGGGTGAATGTAGCTCCGCCCCTGGTTTAGAATAATCAAATTTACCTCCGAACATTTTTTGCCATTACGTATCTCTACTGCATCCCCTAACAGGTCGAAGTGTATTCCTTTTATCATGGAAAAATTCAGTAGAAACAGTCTGAATGCAGAATCAAAACACACAAGGAGAAATTGATAAATACCAAACAACAACAACAACATATCCCGAGGAATCCCATAAGCAGAGTCTGGGAAAAAAATGTTAGCAGATCTTACCACTACCTTCACAGAGACAGAGAGGCTGTTTCTGGAAAATCGTCGTCTCAAAATTAAGCCCCATAAGCAGAAGAGAAATTGATAAATACCGAATACACAAAAACACAGAATAATAATCGTTAATTGTTAACATAATTTCAACTCAAGCATTTGAGAATTTACAAAGCATAAAACTCACGACATCAACAAACAGAAACCAAATTCTATAAATTTAATGGTATTCATATAATACAATACATCTAAGAGAAGAAACTGATTTAACAATAGCATAAATTGATTCAATAGCATAAACTGATTTAACATGGAGTATGAAAACTAGAAATACAGAGAATAATAAATATTAGTTGAAATCACATCTTTAACAAACAGATATCATCCTTCCAACTACTCTCGATTCAATTATGGTGTGTATAGTTAATCTTCAACTGTTCCATTTTTAACTGTAGAACTTACCTGACGGACGAGCAGCAGAGCAATCGGCGGCAGAGACTCGACGAGCAGTAGACGGCAGCTCTCAGTCCCGGCGGGTTATGGGATTCGGACCCTAAACAAAAATGGAAACAATAGTGATAAATTGTATTGTTGGGCTTAAGGTGAAATAGTGAAGTGGGCTGGATGGGTGTAGGTAGATTCGGTTCGATTTTATGTATCATTAATTTTTTATTTTTAAATATATTAAATTAATAAGATAATTTTTATTAATTTTTGATTTATCAATTTTTGGTTACTCAATAAGAAAATATTTATGAAATAAATATATGACTTTTTTTAACAATTTGATGCAATATGTGAGATATAGTAAAACAAACAAATTAATTAAGCACCTAAACTTAATAATATGCAATATTTGACTTTATATTCTAATTTATTTTTTAACAGAAAGGTTATACATTGAAAACCAAGCAAATACATGATTTATATATATATATATATATATAGGGGTGTTTATGGTCGGTTTGGATCATTTATTTGTCAAAACTAAAGATTAAACCAACTTAATTCGGTTTTTAAATTCTCAAAATCAACCCAACCCAATTATAATATATATTTCTTGATTTGGATGTTACCAATTTTGGTTTGGTTTGTTCGGCTATTTGATTATTAACCATACACAAAAATAAAAGTAATGATACCTTTAAAATGGAGAAAAGGTAACAGTGATCCATTCAAAATGAAAAATAGTTAGAACGACTGATATTATGGAACTTTCAATCATTAAATTTACTGTGAAAAAAAATTAAATTCACCATTTTAGCCTAAAAGGAAGAGATAGTGACATTTCTAGTCCTACCAAGAATTGTGACAGACATTCATATACATAAAATCAACCAAAAAAAGAGAAAGAAAGATGTTCTCGTCTTAAGCATTTATATATGCTTTAATAAGTAGATTAAAAAATAAAAATTATTTTTTATAAATAATGTATTATGTATGTATAATTATGAAATATATATAAATATAATTTATCGGTTCAATTTGGTTATTTCTTCGATTTTTTCGAACAATCCAAAACCCAAAATAAATACTATCAGTTTTTAAAAAATTAAAACCCAAAGAAAATCGATTTATTTAATTGATTTGGTTCAATTTTTTTAATTTAAATTGATTTTATCAAATCTTGAATACCCCTATATATATAAAAAAAAAATTAAAAATGATATTTTGGAAGATAGACAATAAGCTTTCCCACTAAGAAATAATATAATAATTTAAAGAGGTTTACATTATATACTCTATCAAATCAAATTTATCTGTTCTAATAACAAGTAATTAAATTATAAATTTCATATTTTTAGTAAGGGTATCAATAGATATCCTTTAGGTACTTCAACTGATAATTTGTTTTTGAATTTTTTTAATACTACGTGTATTATTTAAATTCATGTTAGGACAACAATTTCAATAACAATAATAATATGCAATAAATCGAGTGTAATCTCATGAGTAGGATTTAAAAATTATGAAAAGTACATAGATTCTCCCTTTATCTTTATGGGATATAATATATATTGTTTTCCATGGATCATCAACTCAAAAAAAATTATTTAAAAGATGTTTACAAATACCTACTCGATATTTTAATATATATAATTTATATAAAAATATATATATGCATATTTCTATTCCAACCAAACCCAACAAAACTATTTTTGTACTTTTCGTCAACTGATTATTTTAAAATTCAAGTTGTACGAACAAGTACATGAATAGATTAACGACCTTCTAGATAATTAGATAAGTCTAACTATATATATATATATATATATATATATATATATTATTTTTTTTTCCTATAAAGTATTTGTTTGACTTTAATCTACTCATGTACATCTCAATAAGATTATCCATAGTGTTACACATTTTTTTATATTCAAATATATATATATATATGAAGGTTCTTGGTAGTTTCCTTATGCAAATACCAACTTGAATTGTTTTATTTTGGAAAACACAAACAATAACAAAATAAATTAAGGAAAAAGGCTCGAATACGCCATCGAACTTTGAGAAAAGGTTCATTTATGTCATTCATTAAAAGTTTGGCTCATCTGTGCCATTATCGTTTGAGAAAAGACTTATCTATTCCATTATTTTTTAACTCCGATTTTGCAAAACTGCTTCAACAATTTTAACACTTTTAAATTAGAGTTTTGGATCAAATGTATTCTTTTTTGTCATTCTTCTTCAAGAATGCCAAGAACACATGAAGAACGTGAAGAACTTCTAAATTTTCAAATTCTTCAAATATTCACGAAATCACCCCAAATTTTAAGAGTAGCATCCCTCCAAGTTAGATACCAAAACTCAATATTCTTTGAGGTCAAATTCAACCTAACTCAACAAGACCTATTTGAAATTTTTCTTCAAAGTTTCAAACACCGTGTAAAATATTGACCAAAAGAAAATTTTAAAAATAAAAGTATATGATGTAGTGTGAATAATATTTTGTATTATTACATATTATAATAATAATAATGAAGGCTGGTACTCTACATATGATACATACCAATGTTAAACGGCGATTAGCACACACAATTTAGTCAATTAACCAATTAATTAATTGCTAATATATTTTCTGATCTCACATGATATATCATACATCATATTTTTTTCTTAAATCTTTTTTACTCCAAAAATATGGTGGAGTCGTAAATATTTTCTATCCTTTGAGTAGATATCATATTCAAAGTCTGTAAGGTACGACACTTTTAACCTCAATATGATACTTTTCTATACAAATTCAATTTTTTAAATTAAACTTCAATACAAATATTAAATATTGAGTGAGAAAGAAAAAGTTGTATTGTTGTTCAATTTACATTTTAATTCTTTCCAATAAAAGAAACAAAAGTGTGAATTGGACTAACAGAATTTCTAGAAAAATATGTAAGTGCCAAGTATTTTACTAAAATGTTGGTTCTCTACAGTCAACTTTGCAAGTTATAGACTTTTTAGTACAAGTAGTAGTATTTTCTAATCATATAGTCATGCTTACGTGCTCCATGACATCTCACTTTATTCACCCACAATTATATTGACCTAATTTAAGTTTATTTTTAATTAGGGGTGTTTTTGGCATGATGAAAAATATTAATAATTTTTTTTGATCATCTGATATTGGATAAGCAATAAAAGAACTATTATAACTCATAAGTATTTGTATATAATTTAAACAAATACAGTTAGGTGGAGGTGGGTTGGAGAGCAATAAGAGTAGTGAGGGTCGAGGGAGTGAGGATGGGTGCATAGGCATTCGCAGAGTGATGATATAGATTCATCTGAATTTAATATTTTCAATATAAAATATAAATTTATGTATAAAAATCCATAAAATTTGCATTGAATCATTAGTATGAATCATTACTTTTAAAATATTATAAGTTTAAGCGTTTAAGCTAAGAATCTTGGACATTGAGACAATAAAGATTAAAATCCTAAATTCGTTTCTTGAATGAGCGGATCGGAAGGCATGGTAACAATAGGTAACAAGGGTGGGGTGGGGGAGAGACAATCAAACACGAAGTTTCACTTATGATACATGTTTTCTCTATTTTAACTAGCAAGTGATTATTTGCTTGCTTTTTGAAAAATAGGTGTGACGAGTTAAGCAATTTTTTTATGAAAAAGAGATTTTTCAAAACTGACTATTGTGCGCCATCATCTTCCACCTACCCTACACAATGAATTAAAATATTTTTCAAACATTATTATTCTAACTGATTGATCAAATATGAAAAAACTAAAAACACTTCGACCAAACACAACCTACTAGAAGAAGTTAATCAATCATAGCAATAAACCAAGGTGTCATTTCTTTGTAATGAGAAAGAGATTTTGTCTTACTTATCCCACAAGAAATTAACGTGCCCAATTTCGTCATAACAAAAAAGTCAACTAATACTAGTCAAACTATCCAACTAAAAATCCTTATAAATAAATAAAATTCCACCACAAAAACCTAAAAATATTTCATAGTCTTTCTTCCTTGGACCAAAAACCATTCACACCCAAAAAACACACACCAAAACACACACACAATTTGTCAAAATTGCATGAAATCATGGTAGTTGTACCAATGAAAAGAGAAAGAGAGAGTGAGTTTGATAGCATAACAACCATGGCAAATTACTTGATGTTGTTTTCACGCCAAGAAAATCATTTTAACACGATGGTGAACAGTTCTCCTAGTCGAGTTTTCGAGTGCAAAACTTGCAACAGACAATTTCCTTCGTTTCAAGCGCTAGGCGGTCATCGAGCAAGTCATAAGAAGCCAAGATTAATGGGAGAATTGAATTTTCATTTGCCACTTTCACCACCTAAGCCAAAAATACATGAGTGTTCAATTTGTGGACTTGAATTCCCCATAGGACAAGCTTTAGGTGGACATATGAGAAGACATAGAGGTATGTTGAATGAAAATAATAATAGTAATAGTATTCAAGTTACTCATGATGTTGTGAAGAAATCAACAAATAGCCCTAGGGTTTTGTGTTTGGATTTGAACTTGACACCATTGGAGAATGATTGCTTTTAGTGATCAATGAAAATTCAAGCCAAAAATCGCGAATTTAGGGAGAGTTCTGCGAGTTCATCTAATCAATCAGTTATATCTGATATGCTGAATTCACTGACGAAAGACTCTAAATTTTAGATCTATCTCTTGTACTGAATATTTAAATCCCATCTAGACGCTTATTAGTGTTTTCTTTTTCATGTTTATTTTCTTCTTATGTATCTTGTAGTACTAGATAAGGATTTATTTATTTGTTCATATGAGGGATATATGTGGTAAGGTCTGCGTACATCCTACCTTCCCCAGACTCCACTTGTGGGATTCTACTGGGTATGTTATTGTTGTTGTAGGGATGTATAGGACTCTCACCTTTTTTTTTCGAATATAGATTATTTAAGATTGTAAAATGGTTAGCAGTATGTAATTATTGGTTATAATATGTATGTTTGATGATTGTTTTATACTTTGTATTGGTATATATTAGAACTCTTATCACTCATCAACATTATATACATAGATGCAAATTCAAAATTTACAGGTTCAATCTTTAAATTTTTTAGCACATAAATCATTCAGCTTCTAAAATAATAAATTTAGATCTAAAAACTATTAAATTTCTAACGGATTTTTACACACACAAATATATACAAAGAGTGTATAGTACAGTCTACCTTTAATGCAAATGTTAGTGGTTTTTTCCGCGACTTAGCTTGAAGCCATATAACCAATGATGGAGCCACGTAATAATCAGGGGGTTCAGATGAACCCTCAATTCGGTGAAAAAGTATACGATTTGTATATGGTAAAATTAACTTTTTATGTATATATAATAAATGTTGAACTCCTTCAGTTAGTTCGTGTGTCTACTTCTTAAAAATTTTAACCCCTTTAAATTAAAGAAAATTCTGAATCCGCCACTACATAAAACCTATCAATCACAAAAATTTAGATAATTTACCATTAGTTCAAAGCTAATGATTGTTTTTACACTTTTTTTTTTTAGTATTGTATATAATTATATTAGTCATGGAGAATATTAGATCATAGATTTCCTTTAAAGAAGAATTGTTGTATGTGAAAAACATGAAATAATTTGGTTTTTATTCAGATGTTCACGTGTGAACATAAAGAAAAGTGTATAACACAAAGAAAAGTGTATATAATATAGTCTTTATATATTATTATTATTATTATTATTATTATTATTATTATTATTATTATTATCATTATTATTATATTTGACATATCAAACATCGAATGAGAAACAAAATAGTTTACAACAACCCTTTCTTTTGGTTTGTATTTATATTAATTTGACCCGTGATTGATGCTTATTGTTTGCATAAATTTCCTTTTCTTTTGAGCCTTAAAAGAGCAAAAAATAAAATAAAAAATATTTCATGTGTAATACGACTTCAAAATTTAAAATGTACGGTAACGTGAGATAAAGTTAGAATTTATATTTTGAGTTTATGAGTTTAGAAACTTTGATCCAAAGTCAAAAAATGTATTTATTAAATGTCTTGATTTAGATTATGTTTTGTAAACACACACACACAAAAAAAAAATTCTATGTATAAAATATTCACATATTTATAGTATTTGGAAAAAAGTTATATCATAGAGATATAGTCTAACAGTCTAACCTAACTCAAACATAAGTTAGTCCGTGATCTGGACTCATAACTTAGACAACAAGTTAGTCCTTTTTTATAATTAATATTATATACAGTCAGATCTCTTTGTAATAGTCATCTTCTATAATCACTTTTCACTATAATAATCACAAATTAATAAAATGTCAATAATCACAAATTAATAAAATGTCAACTTCAATTTTAGGTATAACTTGACTTAATTGGAAATTAAATGATAACATCATATATATAGAAACACTTGTTTTGATATTCACGCAAGCTCTAAATTAACACAAATCTTTTTACTACACAGAGTTAATTATTTGTTATAGTAAATATAAATGAATAAATATAGTAAAGGACCTATATTACATAGTTC
>DF357359.1:37791-52354 GCA_000787875.1 Solanum virginianum | reverse complement strand
GATCTAAAAATAATGAGTTCAATTAAACTCGTATGCAAAACTTACTCTAAATCCACGTATGAAATAGTAGCATTGAGTAATATGATTTGCGACCAACATAAGTCATGGTGAGGCAAACTCAATATTGAATCTAGGCTAGACCTAGGTCTAAAGCGAATAATATCCCTAGCGGATTGAATCGTTACAAAATGTAATGAACCTCAATACAAATATCGAGCATGAATAAAAAAAAATTTAAAAATATAATTTGCCATATATGGTTGGTAAAATCACCATGGTTTTCATAGTATATATGTTGAGAAATTTCTTTGGTGTGAAAAAGGAGAGTTATTGGTATAGCTAATTTTGGTTGCATAAAGAATATTGAAAATGAGGATTTCATGGAGGTAGTACAATATATGGTTACAATTAATTGGCTACTTTGACTAAGATTAGTTGACTTTTTCTGTAGTGGCTATATAGGGAACTTTTTATTTACCTAATATTTAATTAATTAATAACTACATCATATACATAAGGCATATATTGACTAAAATTAATGTTATGTGGTGTAATAAATATATTTCAATTGCAGTAATTTAATTTAATGATGCTCACAGATTTTTTTGCATCAGAAGGAAGATTATGTGATGTTAAATTAGGGAGAAGACATTAAATTCTTAATTAATTAATTATTATTATTATTATTATTATTATTATTTTCACGATTTCAAAATACTTATCGTCGTTAGGTATTTATGCATAATTAAAAAAAAAGATCCTCTATAAAGACCTCATATATTATAAATTTATATATGTATAAAAAATATCTCATGTAATTAATTACCTTGTGTAAACAAATCTTTTATGAAAAGACGATATAACAAAATTAACATTTATAAAAGATTATAAAATCAAAGTTTTCTACTTTTTAATCAATCTAAAAAAAATGTCTTTTTTATATACAACTTCGTATATAGCTAATTTAACAACATAAAGTGTAAAAATTATCGATATTTTTACTTTAAACTCACAAATTTCAGAAAGCTCCATTGATTTTTTGAAGTTCTTATCCAGTTAAATTAAGATATTTAAATTAGAATAAAGGGAATATCAACAAAAATGCAAAATAAAAAAAATGCACGTCTACATCTGTACTCAATTTGTACACATTCGTACGGATTCTTATAATATTTTCTGGAGTTTATTTTTTTTAATTAACGAAAGAGTCGATATATATTATTCTAATTACTTTGATAATACTAGGAGGGTTAATTATTAATTCTGTATTGAATGGAGCCAGATTTATTATCTAGGTACATTGATAAATAATTTAATTAGTTGGATAACTGTAACAATAAATTATTAATCATACAGCTATTAGGCGGCTTGTCAACTTTATTATGATGCCATCACTTACGTTTAGTGATGTTACTAAATATAAAATTATAAATTATTTTTGTAGTAGTGTACATATTTTGATGTTTTTTAAAATTATTTTTTGTAGTCTTATTTGATAATATTTATTTCCACCCTAGTGGCCTGGTATACATTCTGATTTGATGATTTTTGAAATCTTAACATGTTTGGAAGTATAGGAGAACATTCATTGTTCAACAACTCGACTGCTCAAGAAGACGTCAAGTAATAGTTAACTTGATAGCTTTCGGTAGCACAGCCGAGACAGCGATGGATTCTCTGTCCCTGCGGGGATGGAACTTAATCTAAAAGTCATTTTTGATTTAGACGTTTTCTGGTGTACGAATGACAATTCACACAATAGTTTCATATTTTTTCATCGTTTGTTATTAATATAATATACTCTTGTGATTAATAGAATTCTTAAGAAATTAAGGACGCTTTCTAATAATTTGTTGCAGCATGCAAGAGGTCATGAGCGTCTATTGAAAATAAATTTTTTATTTTATACTGATAAAAGTAAAGTATAGGCATATTTTACTCTTTTTAAATTTCATTTATTATGCCACACTGAATATATTGTTGCAAAATATCATGTATTTAAATCTGTCGCTGTAAAAAAAATATTTTTTTTCATATGTAGTGGTGAAGCCATATTAGGATTAGAGGGTTCGGAATCGCCCTCAGCAAAAAATTATACTATTTATATATTGTATATATAACTAATTTTTATATATGTATATATATATATATATATATAATAGATGTCGAACTTCCTTTGCTTAGTTTATGTGTTTACTTTTTATAAAATTTTAAATTTCTTTAATGAAAATTCTAACTCCACCATTATTAATATGTATTTAACGTCTGAAAATAATATAATTCAACATATTTTAGTTCCACGATCCTTTTCACACTTTATATACTATTTCAACTTGCTGAGTTCAATTATTACAAAATTTTAGCCAAAAGTCAGTTGGAAGAAATTGTCATTTTTCATCAAATAATGATAAATGGCTTTGACTAATAATAGTGATAACATTAATAGTCAATTGATTAAGTCTTCACTTGAACGTGTACTAGCAAATTGACAAGTCATTGTTTTAGGGTTTTTAGTTGACATATTCTTAGAAAAAGAATTACATTTATATAATTTGATTATCCCAACTAAAGTTGGTCATGTCAAAAGATTGTATTTTTTAACTTCATTATATTATGATTTTTCTCATTAGAGATATATTCAAAATTTAAATTTTGAAATTTTTAATAATGAATTCGCTATAGTACTTCTGAAATTCAAATCGAGATATAAGTAGTATTCTATTTAAAAAACAAATAAAATTTATATTATTTGATATAAATTCTATTAAAATTTTGATTTTTGATTCAGTCTTTTTTCGAATTTGATATTTGTCCCTATTAAAAAAGTAAGTTACTATCGAAAGAAGCCCTAAAAGTCTTCACCATTTAATATAATTTTTTTCGATAATAGCTACGTTTTAAAGCTACTATCAAACAAAGTCCCTATCATTCAATACAAACTCTATTAAAATTTGATTTTGAATTCAATCAAAAAGATAAACCACTACCAAAAAAAATTCTGTAAGTATTAAAGATTTATATATATAATATTTAATTTACATAACTTTTCATTAAAAAATATTTAAACCCCTATCTAGAACATGATCCATAAGAAGAAATAAATAAAACTTAATTCTACACATCTAGATAGGATTTATTTACCCATTACCCAATATTTTCAATAATCACAAAAAGCAATTGACTTTAGGAGTTTCCTTCTTCAACTTGATCAACTCCAAATGATCATTCTCCAATGGTGTCAAATTCAAGTCCAAACACAAAATTCTTGGACTTTTTAATTTCTTGACAACATGATGAACTTGAATATTATTATTATTTTCATTCATAATACCTCTATGTCTTCTCATATGTCCACCTAAAGCTTGTCCTATAGGAAATTCAAGTCCACAAATTGAACACTCATGTGTTTTTGGCTTAGGAGGTGAAATTGGCAATTGAAAATTCAATTCTCCCATCAATTTTGGCTTTTTGTGACTTGCTCTATGACCTCCAAGGGCTTGGAATGAAGAAAATTGTCTCTTGCAAGTTTTGCACTCAAAAACTCTATTAGGAGAATTGTTCATGATTGTGTCAAAATGATTTTCTTGATGTGAAAACAACATCAAGTAATTTGTTATGCTTGTAAATTCAACTTCTCTTTCTCTCTTTGTTGGTAGAACTACCATGATTTCATGTAATTTTTGAGAGATGGTTTTTTGGGGGTGTTGAATCTTTGGTTTTGATTTGGAGAAGCAAAAATGAAAATGAACATGAACATCTCATGGGTTACATTATTTATAAGGTTTATTAGTTCAACAATTTGACTATGATTAGTTGACTTTTTCTTTATGTCATGACCAAATTGGCCACATATATTTTGTTTGAATTAATTAGCACATGATCTTTAATTTGAATTAATTACTTAAAAGACATCTATAAGTAACCTCATTAAAAAAAAAGTGAAATTTATAATTTTATTAAAAATAAATTATATTATCCGCTATAATAAATAAAATGGCGTTGTATTTTTTTTTTAAACATCATTGATGAAGATTTTAACATATAACTTAATTTAGTATGTTGTACCAAAATATTTATTTTGTTTTTAGGTAACGTGTTGTATTTGAGAACAGTTATTTATAATATAATTATTTTTTAGGTGATCTGATAAAATAAAAGGAGAAATTTATAATAGGAGTGTAATTAAGTCTAGAAGTTAAGTAAACAAAATGATTATGGGGGTAATTGCCATGATATAACCAACAATTATTCTAAAAGGGTTAGTCCAAGTTGTTGGAATAGTAGACTTTGAATAGGAAAAAAATTATTACATCATGCATATGTCACATCTCTCCATTTAGCTACTATAAAGTTAAAGCAATGATATAATTATTTTCGTTATTATGAATTACAGTTTGAATGATAAAAGCAATCACTAATTAATAGTATTTGTATTAAGATAAATCGTCTATATCACATTTTTTAAAATATAACTTTTTTTAGACTCTGCATGAATGAAGAAATAATTAAGTTAATATCAAACAAATTTCGTTTTTCTTTTTTTGGTGTGTGTCAACAAAATGGATATGTGTGTGTATATAGAAGTAGGTGTAAAATGATGGAAAATTTGCTAATGTATTTTGAATATTATTATTGGTGTCTTTTGGGCAATTGCAAGTGTGAATTTGGTGAGCCACCATTGAATGTATTGATGACCCTATGTGAACATAATGGATATATATACTAGTCTTTTTTTTTTATTTGTTTTAAGGCTTATATACATGATTCTTAAATAAGATCTTGAATTTACTAATAATTAATTAGCTAATTTAATCTTATTATATACCACTACTAGGTATTTCGATTTGTATGATTGAAATTCTTTGTGAAAATTGAATTCACGATCGGGAAACTGTAATCCTTTGGTGGCGATGATGGACCTCCCTAGCAGCTAATGGTGTTCAAACGCCCAAAGATTACCTTTTTTCAAAAAGAAAAAACAACGATTCTACTTCTTAATTATATATTTGACTGTGAATCCACTCATTTTTCTACAAAATGAATTTTCTCATCTAGAATGAATATATTATTATGGAATTATAGAACATTTTGCAGAAATTTTTGCTAAATTTTTTTTATTATCGTACAATACTTTTATAGAGAAAATTAATATTAAGAATTATATCTTATATTAATCAAACACCTATCCTATTCTTACTAACAATTAATTACTCTAGAGCATCAATGGATCAAAATTTTAGATTCATGAATAATTGGAAAGTTTATTTTTCTTAGCTTTACGGGAATTTTACTCATTCAAATTTTAGCTCATTAAATATTTTTTAAAATTTAATTATTTATTTTGAATGGGGTTTGATTCATTTAAATTTTGTATATAATCATCTCTACTACAATAAAAATAATATATTTAAATTTTGATAAAATAAAATATACGTATACAAATCTTAACTCTATCCTATTAAAATAAAAAAAAAACTATTTTTAAAAATCATCAATTTAATCATCTCTACTATATAATCCCTATTATAAATTTGAAAAAATTACCCTTATTTTCAAAAATATAATTATTCGCCACCCTTTTGGCAAAAAATTACGTTGAATGTCTAACATATTTTTATGCATACATACTAGTAGTATATGATGACTATTATAAAGGTCAAAAGCCATGATTATTAATTAATATTATTTTTGTAAAATTCATGGCACCTTCTTCTAGAATATTCTTTTGGCCTTTTCCCACCTGAGTGTCTTTTCTTTATTTGGAAAAAAATTAATTAAATTAAAACTTGCCAAATCTTTATCACTTGTCACTAATCATCTGTCCAGGGTCGGTAAGTGGTTATAATTAATTGTGATTAATTAATAACACATCAATTACATGGTGATCCATATGTACACATATTTAGCTATATTGTATGGTTGTTAATAATTTAGTTTGAATAATATAAATTTGTCTACATCTAATTCTTATAAAGTGATTATAAATAATGAGTACACTCTTATCAAATCATAATTAATTCTTACACTACTTTAATTTATGGTTAGCTAGTCATAGTAAATTAATATAATTTAATGTACATATATTACGTGTGAGTAATATAATATTAATATTATATATATTTGACCTCGGTTATTTAATGTCAATCATGCTTGGGAGCTTACGTTTTTATGTTCTATTTTACTCCCGGGGGTTCTTTGTCCTCACGGTACTATTTTGCTATTGGTCACCCAGGAGTATTTAGCCTGGCAAGGTGGTCCTTGCTGATTCACATGAAATTCCACATACATCATACTACTCGGGTCGGAGCGTAAACTAGTGATGCTTTCGACTATTGGAATTTCACCATCTAGGGTGCAACGTTCGGGTTGCTTCACCTGGTTGTACGACAATTGTATAGTACTGCTCTCCCACAACCCACCCTGTTTTTACAGTTTAGACATTTTCTGTTTCACCCACCACTACTATATGAATCACTTTTGCTTTCTTTTCCTCGGGCTACTTATAATCTTTCAGCTCGCCTAGTTTTCTTTTGCCTGTCCATGGATTTAGCAGCAGTTTGAAAAGTTGCTCCAGTCAATTTACCTACAAGTGTCAAGGATTCAGAAAGTTTTTCTTTGATTATAATTTTGTCGAGTTTTTCTTAAATCATAAGCCATGTTAATTTATAGTACCTTTAATTTAATTTTTGATATATAAATTTTATTTTAAAAATTTACAACCTAATCCATTATGAGAACTAAATATTTTGACCTTCATACTTCAAACTTGATCAATTTTATATAAATTGAGATAGATAAAATACTCGATTGACATTAATTAAGATATTGTAAGCAAATACGTGCTAACAATAATAATCATGGTGATGGTGCTCTTATGGAGCCCTTTTCTTGCAATTTTACTAATTTTAATTGTTTTTACTTTGAATTTGTATTAAAATAAAATTGTGTAAATAATTAAAAAAAGTTGTGGTAGTTGTCCGTACCTTTTCATGTACTTGCCGTACAGAGATGGATTACTAAAAATATTATATTTTATGGAGTTTAATATTGATATATTTTTAATGTAAAAAAAAAGAGTCGTATATATTAACTTATTTTAATAATAAAAAATTACTAGAAGGATTAGAATTGGATTATACACAAATAGTCAACGATTATGGGTCACCCCCTTACATTTTCAAACAAATCTTTAAACAATAGTTCAATACACAAAATGTTTTATGTTTACGTAAAATTTAGAGAGGTATCGTGCATTTTAAAGAATATGATATAAATAATTTATTATAAGTGTTTATATTAATTATTTTTACGATTTGAATTTATAAATATGATTATGACCATAATAATTTTAGTGTTATTTCAAAAGCTTCATTTGTTTCAAACAAATCTTCATTTCTTAATTATGAATATATGGATTCATGTATTGTGCATATAATATTCTTTTAAGTACCTTTTCATAGGTCTGAGAGGGGATGAATATCTCATATATAAATTATCTAATGGATCTTGAGAAATTATGTCGACATGTTGATATATATATAATTTGAGGGAGTTAAGCTGTTTAAACAGGTTGATATGTCTGTTTGATCAGTTTAAGGGTATGTGTGTGTGTATATATATATAGTGATTTTTTTTTATTTTAATTTTTTTATTTTATTTTTAATTTTTTTTAAATATTTAAAAATTGTATGAAAATACTATAAATTATGATAATTAACAACTTAAAATATGTATAAAAAAAACATATAAAAAGTTTGATTGACTTTTAAAGTTAATTTATTGGTGTCAAATAAAATGAGACAAAAAGAGTAATATGTAATTAATTTATAAATTATGTAAAACGTATCGTAAGTCTCAATAATGAACAACATTTGATTAACACTTTAAAGTCTATTTTTGCTACATACATTGAGATAAAAGGAGTAATGCATATTATTTAAAAATTACGTTAAAAAAATCCAATAAATCACGATAAGTAACACCTTAAAATATTTAAAAGACATATAAAAAGGTCGATCGACTCTCAAATCAGTGCATCATAAATGGGGATGGATGAGCAATATATACTGTTTGAAAATGATGTAAAAATAATGTAGATCACTATCACAATAATTAACAACTTAAAATATCTAAAATCATAGTAAAATTTAACGAGCTCTCTAAAATTTATCTATATCATATAAATTGAGAAAAAAGAAATACAGATAGCACAGGCACTTGTGTCTAGTATGTGTATAGGATCTTGAGAAATTATGTCGACATGTTGAAAATATAATATATATATATATATATATATATATATATATGCATTTCAATATTGTGAAAAATGATATATTACTATTAAATATATTCAACTTGCTTGATTTGAATGATCATATTTTTTAGCCGAAAGTTTGTTGGATGAACGCATTCATGTGATTTTTCATCAAATAATTAATTGCTTTGACTAATAAAATAATAATAGTGAAAATATCAAAGGCAAATAAAAGTCTATTGATTAAGTCGTCACTCAATGTATACTTAGTAAAAGGGCAAAGTCATAGTCATATTTGTCATAATTAGTACATTAATTTGAAACTTATTACTAAAGTTAGTCAAACAAAGGGTGTATTTGGTAAAACAAAAAATAACTTAATTTCTTAGTTTTTTTTTTTGTAATGAAGATAGATATATTAATAATAATAACGTCGCAACATGTAGCATATCTCTACGTGTTGTGTGCCAAAGTATGCATATGGACCATATCCCGGTCTGGAGAATTCAAAATACATGATTTCATTTTCCTTACATAACTTATCCCCATATAGTCTGCCTGCCATAATATTTTTACATACAGAGGGGGAGCCACAAAAAAGATAGTAATCCCATAAGTTGTGATTTTTGTTGCTTCCTTCGCTAACGTGTTCGCTATCTGATTCTGTTCTCTAAAGACATGCTCCAGCCACACTCCTTCCAGAGGTGTGGCTTAGGGTATAACTTGAGCACATATCAGGTTACTTAGTTTGTAAGTAAAAAAAATAAAAAATAAAAAAAAAAATATATATTTTAAATATTCATATATAATCTAAATAGATGTGATAGTAGGTAGGGATGTACGTATGGTAATGAGGGCTACCAATCCGATTAAAAATCTCTCTTTTAATTATTGAAAATTTCCTACAGAAAATATTGAGCGACTATTTCCACAAATATTTGTATAAATGAAAAGGAAAAAATATTAGTGTTATGATATGAAAAGATTACGAAGTTTCTTAATATTTAAGAGAGAATTTATTTTTCATCATGCGTTTTAAGTGAGCTTATTTCATTGGGGAATGGTTCAAATGAATGGGAAAAACAAAATCATGTTTTATAACACAAAATTTTATTAATTTGCGATTTGTAAACCTCTGCTTTAATAGCACAGTGTGAGGATGAAGATAAGTTGTATTGGAGGATGAATACGTAGAATACTAGTTGTAGAACATATTTTTTATTAGAAAAGTCATGTTTCTTATTTTTTGATAAAATTATTTTTCTAAAAAAAAATTATAATCAACTAAACACACCCAAAAACATTATACTCCATGTTACTAATAAATTAACTTTATTAAATTGTATTTTTTTGGTTCTTCAAGATGCAACTTAGAAACAATTATTAATTATCATCTCTATATATTATTATTTTTTATTTTTCCTCTAATGTTCGATATTCATATTAAAATCTGACAAAATTTGAATTCTATCAAAAAGTCCCATATGAAAGAGATAAATTGCTCCCTGACAAAGATGACCATATAATCAAAAAACTCAAACGTGAGATCTTTGATGAAAACTTAATTATCTCTATAATGATAATAATTAATGATGTTATAATGATAATTAATATACAAAATATAATGCATTATCAAAATTTGAAGGAAAAAAATCGTATTTAAATATAATGTTGACAATTTATCCATATATTTGAGACCTGAAATATTCTTGTTTCTTGGCAGATATATTTCAACGCCAAATATTAATTGTGAAAAGTATACACTCGACTTATTGTCATAATATATTGCGTAAATGTAGAAATTAATGCTCCTCATTTAATAATTTATTGACTTTATTTTTTGTGAAGATTAAATGAAATTAGTATATGGCCTTTGTAGTGCAAATATCATCCCTCGTCACCTTTAAACTAATTGTCATATTTTATTTTTTAAGATATTTTTGAGTAAAAAATATATTAAGAGTAAAATTGGTGTATTTTCAATATAGTTCAAAAATATATTTACTACTTCCTCCATCTCATTTTATGCGGCACTCTTTGACTTGGCACGATATTTAAGAAAAAAGATTTTTAAAATTTGTGGTCTAAAATTATTTTTAGATATTTGTGTGACTGAGAATCATTTAACTAAGGGTAAAAAGAAAATTTTAAAGTAAGTAAGGTGATATTCTTTTTGGGACGAACCAAAAAGAAAAAAATGTTACATAAAATGGGACAAAGGCAGTATTTTTTGTATTTTTTATAAAGGTGTTTGTTGTACCACCTAATGCGTTATCCGCCTTAGCTATTTCATCGGCTATATAACTCTATCCCTTAAAATCTAAGAGACGAAGCTAGATAGTTGTAATGCTTGCCTAGCAAAACCACAGTCATATGACATAGCAAGTAGTTTCAAATTCTTATAGGAGCATAGATAATTTTAAAAAAAAGTCAAAAAAAATGTTGAAAACACTTAGGATGTTTTTCACTCATGTTACAAAATCAAAGGTGTATGTAAATTCAATTAATTAAATATAAAGACAATTTTAAAATTATCAATAATTAAAAAATAATAATTCGTGTTAAAATTTAGATGTGTTTTTAGTACTTCTCTATATTATAATATGGCCTTCTCTTAATTTTGGGTCAACATTAATATATGATAAAGATTCTTTGACTTGAAAGCAAATGGATAATGGACTAAATTAATGTACTTAAATCATAATAGTTCCCTCTAAATGTGGAAGTTATAACTACCACTAATTATTTTGACAAGATACATCAATTTTTTTCAAGGTTTCTCGATGATTGTTGCTTCCACAATTTCAAAATACTTATTACATTTTTTAAAGTTAAATTATATAAATTGTGATTAAAATTTTTATGACACCCTTGTAAAAAGATCAAAATATCTCTATAATTGATCTTGCGCGTAGCTTGTCTTCTCATGCTTCAATTACAAATTCGAGATCGAATTTACGATAAGTATGAAAAATTGAGTCGAAAAATGATCTCAACTCGACTTTAACAAGAAAAACAATGAGATTTTCGCGCCCTTCCGCGACGAGCTAGGGATGCGGAATCACAATTGGGTTTTTTTCGAAATTCGATGAAATCTAGAATTTTGTGAAAAACTGGAATTTAACACTAGTGCGAGGCGCGCACTAGTGTAAAATTGGAGTTGTTTTTCTCTTTTAATGGGGAGGGATAGTTTCGACCTTTCTCACACCCCATAATCCTACACTAAGCAGTTTTAAGTTGTATTTAGTCTAAAAAATACATTTTTACTCTTTCATTCTCTCAAAACAAGAAAACTCTCTTAAGAACTCACGCTTAAGCAATTCAAGAACGATAGTAGGGCTTAGGGATTCTTTCAAATTCCTCAAGAAGTCATTCCCAGGTATGTAAGGTCTTTCAAAAGTCTATATTATTATTATTTTGGGATTAAAAAATTCCCAATTCCATATAAGTTTCTGGTTAAACCATAAGATCAAGAATTTTCATCCCGTATTAGTAAATTTCATCCAGATATTGGTTTATGCACTCCGTTTTATATAAAATCATGTCTTTTACTGATTTTAGTGTGAAGTTGCATGGTTGTACAATAATTACTGTAAATGATGTATTCTTGAAAATCTTGAATTTATTTCAAGAAAAGAAAAACTAGCATATGTATAGTTTGAATCAAGTTAAAAGAGTATTTTCTTGAAGATTTCTTGGCACTTTAGTTGAGTAACCTAGCATGTTTGAAAATACGTGAAAGATACTAGTTTCAGTAAAGTTAAAGATTTCAGCTGAAAAAACTAAGTAGTAAGTTGGGCTAAGTTCCCGAGAAAGCAGATTGTAAGAATTTCAAGTCTTTAAGTATGAGCTATATAAAAGTGTTTTGGGAGTAGTATTGAGCACCGATATGAGTGAGTAGAATTAATTACTTGAACTCATAAATTATGTAGCCAACATAGGATAGGATTGTACCAAGGTACATTCCTCATTAGCCACTGAGATGGCCCAGTTTGGGATGAATCCACTCTCCTAGTTCTTCGTCCCCTACCCCGGCAAAGTACAGGACGACTCTGACAGTGTGGGCAAGACGTTGTATCACCACGAAACTCATAGTGGTAGTTGTCGGTTAGAGAAACTCCCCAAGCTAAAAAAATATGGTTTACTTACCAGTTTTCAGCATGTTACTTTCAGCATATAAAGTATTTATTATTATTATTACTTTATTATGAGTTTTGCTTATATCCTTTTTGAGAAATTTTATGTTATCCTGAGTTACTGTTTTGACCATCTTACATACCATACATTCCAGTACTGACGTCCTTAGGACCTGCATCATTTTATGATGCAGACGCAGGTGACAGAGCTCCTCAGCAGCCGCTTCATTGAGGACTAGACAGCTTCCAGCAAATCGGTGAGGTCTCTTCTCAGTTAGAGGCTCTTGAGTTATTATGTTTCCTTTTAGCTTTTATTTTTAGTTCTATCTACTTGGGGCTTGTCCCAATAGTCCTTTCAGACAACATTAGTAGAGGTTCCATCGACTATACGTCAGTGTTGTAGCTCCAGTTTAATTGACTATCGCAGAACAGCTGCATAGAGTGAGAGTGAGAGACCCCAAGATCAAGAAGAAGGGCTTTAAGCTATTTAAGTTCAGAGGTGGCAGATAGTATTGCTTATGCACTTTTACATTCAGCTTATGCAGACAGTTTATGAATTAGTTGTTGCTTTTATAGCTTTTCCACTGTTGTTTAAGTCTTCCATTGAGTAAGTAGCTAGACCAAGTGGTTCGTTTGAGACCAGCCATTTTTCGAGTGCCGACCTCGTCCAGGGTATAGATTCGGGGCGTGATAATTTTAAATAATCATATTTTTTTATCATACTAATATGACAGAAAAATGAAATTTATAATATTTTTTTATACAATTTATGAAAATTTAATTTATCTCTAAAAAATTAATTAAATCGATTCTTAAAAAAATATGATAAATATTTTGAAACAAAAGGAGTACGTTGAACCACAAGGGTTGGTGTGGTGGTTTAGCACCTCACCCTTTAAGTAAGAGGTTGGGGGTTCAATCCACGTCTCTGATGAATGGAAAAAACTCTATGACCAATTTGGAAAAAAAAAGTACACTATACGCGCATGTATTTGTCAATATGTTAATCATGTTTATACACATAAGAAGTAAATAATTACAATACAAAATAAAAGGGGAAAAAGTCATATTGATCATGGATTTTCCTTGTTAGTTCCTAGGAAATCAAACAAGGAGGAGGAAAAAAGAAGGTAGTTAATAAATGTCTAAGAAAATTATGTTTTGGTTCAAAATAAAAAGAACAAACTTTTTTTTAAAGTCGGATTTAAAATTTAAAATTTATGAATCACATGAAGTTAACATACAATAATAAATAAGTTCACAATCATATACTAATAGATATTTAACAATAATTTTTTAGAAACAATATTGTATAACATGTCAAAACACACTAATAAGAAAAAAAAAATTTTAGCAAGATAAAGATTATGAAAGTTAGACAAGAACCCAACATAAATTATAATGAGATGATTGTAATTTTATCATTTTAATCAGAAATCTTATGTTTGAATCTTTGTCCAAAACATACGTTCTACAATTTATAAATTTAAATTTAATTGGACCTCAACATAGATATCAGACATTAAATTAGAAAAAAAATGGAAATGTTGCAAAGTTTCAAATTGGTTGTTTTGGTGATGGAGAAATTAAAGTAATCTAGAATGTGCACATAATTCTCCTGGTTATGAAAGTGATATACATAAAATTGAGTTGAATTGAGACAACAAATATAAATATCCTTTGTTGACCATTTTAGATATATTAGTAAGCATTTGAATATTTATATCAAATCGTATCAATTTATTAATTATAATTAAGATAATGATTTATTAACAAATACATATCATGCATTCATTGTCGTTTCCTATACTATTTGACAAAGTTTTACGTAGAGAAATTTTCATATATAGTCACTCAAATATATCTTAATAATGCCCCATTGCTAAAACTCACAATTAGGGTATGAATGTCTTGTTTATTATGAAAGGAGATAACAAAACTGGCGAGTTCCCAAAGCCTTGGTGAAGATATCTGCGAGCTGCTCGGTGGTAGGGACATGAGATGTGCAGATAGTCCTATCGCGGACCGCATCCCAAACATAGTGAGAATTCACTTTAATGTGCTTGGTGCGTTCATGGAAGACCGAGTTCTGAGCAATGTGAAGAGCGAATTGACTATCACAGAACAGCTGCATAGAGTGAGAGTGAGAGACCCCAAGATCAAGAAGAAGGTC
>DF357359.1:15833-36526 GCA_000787875.1 Solanum virginianum | reverse complement strand
ATATTAATCTGGTTACCATATATCTAGTTACCATATATGAAGCTTAACACCCATAGTTATAGGTTGGGTAATTATATTTCATAACTATAGTTATAACAGTGTTTTTATAATTCGCGCATCATTTGTATACGTTTATATACTTCGCTATAATTCGCACTATTTGTATAGCGTCCGTATATTTACCTTTACAATTCGTGCACAATGTTTGTGTAATTCGCTATATAATTCACAGTGTTCGTATATTTCGCTATACAATTTGATTCACGCACATCATTTGTATAAATCGCGCAAATTATACAAAACTCAAACTGTAATTATAGCTAGATTTCTTTCGCGAGCCGTAATTAATTCAAACTATAGCTATGTTAGCTAATTACATAGTAAATGTTTATTTATCCGCATAATTTTTCCTAAAAAGTTTGAGTGTTTTGAAAACATTGATACTGCTGTTAGTGAAGCCCAAGTACCTCCTAAGCCCAGAATACATTTTGGGCCACTTAGCCCATTTAAAATTGCATGGATCAACACTTCAAGTGGGTTGGTCCATAAGTTTTGTTCCTAGAAGTCGAACTTATGTCTAGAGAGATATAAGTTGTTTAGGTGTGAAGTATAATTTATTGAATATTATGATGCAAAAAGATAAATTTATACCATGCAAAAAAGTTATTTACTACAAGAAGTAAAAATCAAAGGGGAAAAAGTATAAATGAGAATTTTACTCTCGTAATCGATTTTGAAATCCTAAGGGATCGTAGTATAAATGGGAATTTTACTCTGGTAATCGATTTTGAAATCATAAGGGATCGTTTGGTGAGAAGGATAACATGAAATAGTCTTGAGATTAAATTATAGCAACACTTAATTTGTTGTTTGGTTGGTAAATTTGAGATAGTTTATACCAGGATTAATAATTAGTACCGAAATAAGTTATCCCTCCTCTTGTATGGTATACTAATCCCAGGATAACTTATCACGGGATAAAATAGGTAAATGTCAAAGATACCCCTTTAAACCCTTTTTATACCTCGCATTTCACATTCATGTATATTTATAATTTTTAATACCATATATAGCAACATTCACAATATTCACTCTTTATTTTTATGATAATTGTTCATATTTTTCTATTACAAAATTATACTATATAATATAATTTTTATTTATAAATTTATTTAACTAATTCTACGTTATTTTTGTTTCTCATAAATCCTTTTTTACTTTAACAAACTCAAAATGAAAGTTTCATTTTTAAATTAACTAAGAAGAAAGGTTAGGGGGCTGTAGATCGAGTTATCAGCTAAGGTTACCAATTTTGCAACCCTTTGAAACTCCCTTTTTATTTTTAAATACATACGGTATTATCATGAAAATGCACACATAGCAGTATTTAAGTTAAATAAGACTAAAAAAAAAATTATTTTTAAGTAAGAATATTGAATAACTAAATGCATCTTCACCTCCCCATTTAACTATGGCAAATGACACACCATATTTTAGATGTCAGACGTCTATCGCAAATAGCTTCTCTAACTTCACAAGGCGGATAAGATTGTTTACATGCCCCTTTCTCAAATTTCACTTGTGAAATTGCTAATTTGGGAAGTATTACTAATGGCACCCTGGTAAACAAAGCATCTCACATTCACTAAACGTACGTATAAGAGCCACACACTAAGGGGATGTGTTGTATGTAGCCTACCCTGACTCAAACATCAAGCATCAAGCATCAAGCATCAAGCATCAAGCATCAAGCATCGGTGGCTGATACCATGAAAATGCGCACACATAAAAATATTTAAGCTAAATAAGATGAAAGTTTTATGTTTAAGAATGAATATTGAATAACTAAATGCATCTTCATCTCCCCATTTAACTATGGCAAGTGACACATCATATTTTAGATGTCAGACGTCTATTGCAAATAGCTTCTCTAGGGATGAGATTGTGTACACGCCACCCCTCTCAGATTTCACTTATGAAATTACTAATTTGGGAAGTATAACTAATGACACCCTGGTAAATAAATCATCTCACATTCACTAAACGTACGTATAAGAGCCACACACTAAGGGGATGTGTTGTATGTAGCCTACCCTGACTCAAACATCAAGCATCAAGCATCGATGGCTGATACCATGAAAATGCACACATAAAAATATTTAGGCTAAATAAGATGAAAATTTTATGTTTAAGAATGAATATTGAATAACAAAATGCATCTTCACCTCCCCATTTAACTATGGCAAATGACACACCATATTTTAGATGTCAGACGTCTATCGCAAATAGCTTCTCTAGGGATGAGATTGTGTACACGCCACCCTTCTCAGATTTCACTTATGAGATTACTAATTTGGGAAGTATTAACTAATGGTATAGTAAACAAAGCATCTCGCATTCACAAAAGGTACGTAAAAGAGCCACACACCAAGGAGATGTGATGTATGCAGCCTACCTGACTCAAACATCAAGCATCAATGGCTGATACCATGACTCGAATCTGACCTATAAATCACATGAAAACAACTTTAACGTTGGTAAAAAGCTCCCCTTTTGGCAGTATAACTAACATCATAAAAATTCACAGTTGTTAATAGTTGGTGTCTTTTCACAAGATGGTATTTTCTCTGGACTTAAAACTACATATATGGATCATAAACTGACACTGATTCTGCCAGCTTTGAAACTGTAAAGAATTGTTGACCATATCTCAGTTGAGAGAAGAGCAACCTAAGGGACATTAGGTGGAAGCTTGTTAGCTAAGTAGAGAGCAAGTTTCTCTCTTTGAATTGAAGCCGATTTATCAGCAGAGTCACCAACCTGTTGCCCATAATCAGGATCATGATTATTTGTAACAGGCACTTCATCTTGAACTCCATCGTTTAGATCGATGAGAATGTTGTGCAGCAGGCAGCATACAAGAATAATCCTCGGTAACTTTTGCTTATCGGGCCTCCACATTACTCCTTGAATGATCTTCCATTTATCTTTCAGCCTGGCCAAAGCCCTCTGTGCCACCTTCCTCGTTGCGAAATGGCGCTTGTTGTAATCAGCTTGGTGATCAGAAAGTCCACGTCCTGTGTAAGGAGTAAGAAGCCATGGCAAAAGGGGAAAGCCTGA
Source organism: Solanum virginianum (assembly GCA_000787875.1). Taxonomy (NCBI): domain Eukaryota; kingdom Viridiplantae; phylum Streptophyta; class Magnoliopsida; order Solanales; family Solanaceae; genus Solanum; species Solanum virginianum. The sequence continues at coordinate 33,406 of DF357359.1, read as the reverse complement.
GTCACCAACAATGTATTCTCTTAGTTCTGTGTCGTTTGAGAGGTTAAATTTCTCTCCACTTAGCCTCTTTCCTTCTTCAGCGAGTTCAAAGAATCTTGAGCTTTTGAGCACCTCAGAGTCGCTTAGACTTCCAGGCCAGCCAGCTAAAACATCTAGAAATCTCATATCAGGATCGACGATTGCTTGCAAATTCATACTATGATTCTTTTCCAAATCGGACCAGACTAGACTTGATGGATCAGTTGAAGAGAGGCAAAACATGATATGTGTGGTGTCAATGGCACCACAACAATTGGGAAGGCCTCGGATGTTCTCAAATTTTGACTTAATGTCTTTCATGTCATCTTGATTTGAAGGCCAATGGATATGGTGAAGGCCTTTTTTTTCCATGGCTTCCACAAATCGCCAAGTTATCTGAGAGACAGTCGACTGGTGTATTCCAAGAGACTCACCAACAATTGATAGTGAGTCACCTGAACTCAGCCTTCTCAAAGCAACAGCAACTCGGTCATCTAGAGACAAGAACTTACCGCTAAGATCAGTTATGTTTGTATGTTTAGACATCATATCAGTGAACAGATATAGTTGAATGTCTTCCTTGAAAGTTTGAACAGAGATTCAAATGTAACTGAATTTCCTTCCCTTACTGAAGTTCCTGAGAAGCAACAAACAAAAAGAGGGTCAAATTTCATGGCCGAAAATTTACTGAAACATAAAGTTAGGGTGTTTAACCGATGAATATTATAATAGGCACCAAAAGAAAAAGACTCTTTCTCCCTCAGACGTAGTACTAACTAGAAATGGAACTTTCAAGAAAGAGGTTATAGGTCCAAGCTTTTGTTTCAAAACCGTCTCGTCAACAATGACGAGAGTTCTCTTCAATCATGTTAGGTATCATCCATTAAAAATGCAGAAGCTTCGGAGCTACATATGTACATAACCATCATTTCACCACTACTTCAGAATATCCTAAGCACTTCCGTATACATGTATCCAGTCTCTCCCTAAACGCTTGCATGTTTGATCATACACGTTCTTCGGCCATCTAAGGCAAAGGCGCTTAACAGTTTAGCTCCTTGCATTCTTTGGCCATCTAAGGCAAATGCGCTTTACAGTTTAGCTCCTAAAGCTAGATTAAAACGGTCAAAAGAAAACCACTACTCTATTAAGCTAGGCCGCAACTGTCTTAGACACTGCTGTTTAGCCTTAATACCAAAGGACTCACTCGAAATTTCATCCCAATAGCTGAACCAACTAATCTTACAGAGTTCTAGTCTCCAATGCCTTTGTTCCATCCTTTAGTTACCTGCCTTTTTTCTATTTTCCATTTCTTCATCCCTTGTAACGTCACTCATCAACAGTTATCATTGCAGAATCAACGACCACAAGCACTATTATCTTCTTCAAAAATAAAGTCTAGCAGAAAAATCTCAAGCAAGAAGATAAAAGCATAAAGGAATCTGTGTGGAATCTCATAGACAAGCTTTATTCAGCTATTACAAAGAGATAGAGCATAGCATCCATCAATGTGGCCTAGCAGTCAATTAAGTGGGTGAAAATCACAGGCGACTTGGGGTTCCAAAAGTTCCGACAGAGACCAAAAAAAGTAATAAGTATTTCTTCCATCAGCCTAAGCCTTGATAAACGGAGTTATGGCGGGAGATAGCAGATACACAGTGGAATAGTCGAGGGATGCACAAGTTGGCTCTACACCAACGTTATAATCGACAAAAGGAGAGAAAATGGTCAAATTTGCCCCAGTACTTGAGCAACTTTTCCCTCTTTTTAAATATTGGGTCTAATCTTAAATCATTGTCCGGAAAAAAATCTCATTTTTGTTTTGAACTTTTAATGAAACTCCAACCTGAAGTATAATAGGAGGTAGTTTCTTTTATGTCCGAGAAACCGTCTAGATTCTGAAGCCAATTTTTGGGGCCAAGTGCAGCCTTCCATACTCGGGGGAAGATAGCTTCATTCCCTTACCCTACTCCATGTTGACACATGGTGTTCACTCATTCCATTTTGGAGCTACGCTAATAATCGTAAGGGCAAGTATAAGAATATTCTAATGGTGAGGGTATGAATGGACCCAAACTAGAACAAAGGGTTACATTAACAAATTTCGGATAGTATAGGAGCAAATTTGGAGCTTTTTCCTTGAAAAGGGAGATAGAGCACAGCACTAAAGGGGTTAAAACAAAAGAAAGCATTCCAAATTAGTATTCCTTGTGAGGATATAGAAAGGATAGAACAGTGCAACACTTCAAACATATCACTAAGCATAGTTATGACTTCAAAGTTTACACTTTAATCATTTGCAAAGCCTAAACCTACACAGTTTAATCTTTATCCTCAATTATTTTTCTGTAAATTAGTCTAGAATTACGCATTCATCTGTCAGTGCAGTTTGGTGAATGGATAGTGCACAGACTGATTCAACTTGCATGTTCCAACACTAGATAAGTCCTACCAGCCTATTACTCACTTAGACAGGTTAAGAACATTTGAACTTTAATCAACCAGTTCATGATATTTGGTCAGTTGACCTGAACTTTGTTCGCTTTCATCAATAGGTGTGGTTCAGGTGTAACAAGCAAGGGAAGCTACTGTGCATACAATTCCGGTATGTTCCCTCACTTTGGCCTAAATTTCCCATTAATCTTTCAAGGAAAACAGAACCATTTGCATTCTTAGAGCTTCTCAAGCGAGTGGCATGCTGCAAACTTTATAATTCTACATTTGGTATCAGGATATGATGTAGTGCTTTACGAGAGAGTCCGAATATCCAAATAACAACAGAGAATAAGCTAAGATGTACTGATGAAAGCTAAACAAATGGAAGGGCATGCAAAGTTATTAGGATTTAAGTAAATTGCACCTAATGGAAAAGACCAAAGCAAAGAACTACTGATGAATGATCTCAACTATAATAACGCATGCTGAGCACCCTATCATGTAAATCTTTACAGCTGATTAATAAATATGTGATATGTCATTGTAAAAAGTAAAACTCATATAGCCAAGTAAACCTGACTTCTATCCTTTGGATAAGTTATTGATCATAAAAGATAAACTCTTGTCCCTTTAATTTTTTTTCATTGCTTAAAGTTCCTCTCTTTTGTTGGATAATCTCGTTATAGGAGTATTCAACAGGTCACAGATAAATCCAGACTTCAGAAACCAAAATTTCCACCCGCTCATCTTTTACCATTCAAAAAAAATCTCATGCATCTATTGGTACAATGAGAAAAATACTCATGCACTTAGAAAACTCTAAGGGAAATAGGAGAATGCAGCAAATACTAGTCTCTTTAAAACAATGAATTGGAACAGGTATAGCCAACATCCATCACTTGTTGCATGCCAAAATAAATAAATAGAAATAACGCGTTAAGCTTTCAGATGAAGGATCACCAAACAGAGAGATCTTTGGTTCAAGTTCAGAGGTGTATGTAGCATATAATCAATGGATTCAATTGAACGCAACATCATTCAACCTATAATCTCTACAAATATTTAGTTCTGAAAAAAATGTAAGAGGTTCAATAGTAAGAACCTAAAGGTTGAATCCATCAACTCTAATCTCGTGTACCTTTCTATGTTCGAGTTTCATTGCCACCACTCATCTAACATATATTTTCACGTGTTTAACCAAACAAAAAAATCAGGCTTGCATGTAAGGAGACGAGTTGTGGACCTGGATAAAAAAAGAAAAAAGCTGCCTTCCTCGGGCATGAAATGGTCAAATAATCCAATACACTCCTCATGTCTTCTTGTTTTTCCTCGGATAAATGAAAAGTTTCCCCACTAGCTATTTTCACGGTTCAAGGAAAAAAAAGAAATCGAGAAAATGTAAAGTGAGCAGACACCAATTTAACATAACTCGAAGTTTCACCCAAAGGGTCTGGCCTAGTGTGCCCCGCGAGGTCTCAATTTTAAAACCTGGATGCAAAAACACTAAGGAGTCATTTGGTAGGATGTATTAGAGAAACTAATACATGTATTAGCCATGGTAATAAGATTTTCAACATGAATAAGCATGGATAGAGACATGACTATCCTTGATACACCAAACCAAACAGTGAATAAGAAATAATCTCAAGCATAACTAATCCCAGCATGCAACATTACTAATACACTCTATAGTCTATACAACACCAAACGAGGGATCGTTTGGTATAGAAACTAATACATGAATTACCAATGATATTATTAATCTTTTGTTTGGTAGGATTTTTAGCCATGTACAAACTACAAACCATGGTATTAGTAAACTATTACTACATGGATAAGTATGGTTAAAGACGAAACTGCCCTTAATACACCAAACCAAACAGTGAATATCACCCACCAATCTGAAGGACAAACCGGAGATAAAGAAGAATGTAAAGGGGTATATTGGTCAACATCTTTCTCCACCTTCTTCTTCCTCTTTAACCCCCTTATAGGTCCCATTGAGTAAAACTCAAACCCAGTCAATTCAGAACCAAAATTTTTAAAAAAAAATCTCTCTAGAGAACTGTAAACTCCACAAGAAAAGATTTTGAGAAAATGGGGGTGCTTAAATGGAGAAATATTAACAGATAATGCTATTTTTAGAAAGTTATATATGGAGAAACAAAAAAACCAAAGAAGGTGACGCTGATGAAGAGAGCAGAGTAGAGAAGAGAAAGAGGAGAGGTAATAAATATATAGTAGCTCTTGTTTTAATTAATTAAAAAAACAACAAAATGAAAACAATGGACGGTTTTTTATTTATTTTCTGATGTTTCGTCAAGAAGGAGAAAATATTGTCGTAACAATATTTTAGTATAATTTGAGTAAATGCTATAATCTGGACTCAAAAGTCGAGGTTTGGGGTTAGGATTGAGAGTCGTGCCTCTATAATTTGAGTAAATGCTATAATCTAGACTCAAAAGTTGAGGTTCAGGGCTAGGATTGAGAGTTGTGCCTTAGATCGAGGATGTTTTTTGGTTTGGAACAAGGGTCGGGTTGAGGTTATAAGAGAGTTTTGGAAAAGGGTTTTCTTACTTTATTTTGAGATATTTTCTTTCTTGAATTTGAGAAAAATATGATAATTCGAAAAACATTTAAGTCAATCAAACATGAAGAGAAAAATTACAAAGATATTAACAGTGTGGAGTTCTGACTATCCAGATTCATCGCGTATAAGGCTCATCAGATAGAAAAATATATCTAGGTTTAAATATGATACCTCATTGTATTAAATATGATAGATAACTTCTATATATCGACAAATAACATAAATCGTATTATAATGAGATTACTTAGAAATTTATTACAAAAATTTATTGAAAATTATATTAATTTAGTGTGCGTGCATAACAAGTATGCGCGCATTACACGTGTGTGTTGCATTACACGTGCGTGCTACATTACACGTGAGATATATTTGTATTTAAAAAATATTTTGTGTGATATGCTACAACCAATTCAATTATACTAATTTTATGTATATGCACTGCATGTATGTATCGTGTCACGATATATATATTAATTACATCAATATAAACAAATGCATATAATTAATAAATATATAGTACTTCTTGTTTTAATTAATTTAAAAGAAACAACAAAATGAAAACTATGAACGATTTTTTATTTATTTTCTGGTGTTTCGTCAAGAAGGAGAAAATATTGTCATAACAATATTTTAGTATAATTTGAGTAAATGCTATAATCTGGACTCAAAAGTCGAGGTTTGGGGTTAGGATTGAGAGTCGTGCCTCAGATCGAGGTTGTTTTTTTGTTTGGAACAAGGGTCGTGTATTAGCCATGTTGAAGGAGTTGAAGGATCATCAGATCGAGGTTGTTTTTTTGTTTGGAACAAGGGTCGGGTTGAGGTTATAAGAGAATTTTGGAAAATGATTTTCTTACTTTATTTTGAGATATTTTCTTTCTTGAATTTGAGGAAAATATGATAATTCGAAAAATATTTAAGTCAATCAAACATGAAGAAAAAAATTACAAAGACATTAATAGTATGGAGTTCTGACTATCCAGATTCATAGCGTATAAGGCTCATCAGATAGAAAAACATATCTATGGTTTAAATATGATACCTCATTGTATTAAATATGATAAATAACTTCTATATATCAACAAATAGCACAAATCGTATTATAATGAGATTACTTAGAAATTTATTACAAAATTTATTGAAAATTATATTAATTTAGTGTGCGTGCATTAAAAGTATGCGCGCATTACACGTGTGTGTTGCATTACACGTGCGTGCTACATTACACGTGAGATACATTTGTATTCAAAAAATATTTTGTGTGATATGCTACAACCAATTCAATTATACTAATTTTATGTATATGCACTGCATGTATGTATCGTGTCACGACATATATATATATATATACATATATATATATATATATATATATATATATTATTACATCAATATAAACAAATGCATATAATTAATAAATATATAGTACCTATGTTTTAATTAATAAAAACAACAACAAATTGAAAACTATGGATGGTTTCTTATTTATTTTCTGGTCTTGGGTCAAGATGGAAAAAATGTTGTCTTAAGAATATTTTGGTATAATTTGAGTAAATACTATAATCAGGAGTCGAAAGTAGAGGTTGGGGGTTGGGATTGAGCGTCATGTCTCGAATTGAGGTTGGATTTTTGATCTGGGACAAGGATCGAGTTGAGGTTATAAGAGAGTTTTGAAAAATATTTTTCTTGCTTATTTTCGAGAAATTGTCTTTCTTGAATTTAAGGAAAATATGATCATTTTGAAAAATATTTAAGTTGGAAAATGAAAAACTATAAAGACATTAATGGTGTGATTTAACTTTTATGTATTTTTTTATGTTGTGTCGATACATTTGGAATACTGACTATTCAAGATTCATAACATATAAGAATATATCTTGTCACTATTGCACCTATCGTTTGAATATGAGAGTACTAAATGTGCAAGATAATTTTTATATATCGACAAATAGCATAAATCGTATTAAAATGCGATTACTTAAAAATTATTACAAGGATATGTTTGAACTAAAAAAAATGTATTTGTATTAAGCTACTAGCCTACTATTAATTTAATTACATTAGTTTAGTGTGTGTGTGTATTGCACGTGCATGTTGCATCAATATAAAATATATATATTACAATAAGAATGAAATATATAAAATTACAGTTGAAGTTACAATATACATGTAGAATTATACTCATTTAAATAGAAAAAATATGTTTATAATTTTATTATACATATGTTGCACGTGTATGAAGAGAGTAGAGTGGAGAAGAGAAGGAGGAGAGGAAGTAATATATAGTAGCTCTGTTTTAATTAATAAAAAGAACAACAAAATGAAAACTATGGATGGTTTCTTATTTATTTTCTGGTGTTCGGTCATAGCGTATAAGACTCATCAGATAAAAAAGCATATCTATGATTTGAATATGATACCTCATTGTATTAAGTATGATAGATAACTTCTATATATCGACAAATAGCATAAATCGTATTATAATGAGATCACTTAGAAATTTATTACAAAAATTTATTGAAAATTATATTAATTTAGTGTGCACGCATTACCCGTGTGTGATGCATTACACGTGAGGTACATTTATATTTAAAAAATATTTTGTGTGATACGCTACAACCAATTCAATTATACTAATTTTATGTATATGCACTGCTTGTATGTATCATGTCACGATATATATATATATCTGTGTGTATGTGTATTTATTTATTTATTACATCAATATAAACAAATGCGTATAATTAATAAATATATAGTACCTCTGTTTTAATTAATAAAAACAACAACAAATTGAAAACTATGGACGATTTCTTATTTATTTTCTGGTCTTGGGTCAAGATGGAGAAAATATTGTCTTAAGAATATTTTGGTATAATTTGAATAAATACTATAATTAGGAGTCGAAAGTCGAGTTGGGGGTGGGGATTGAACGTCATGTCTCGGATCGAGGTTGGATTTTTTGTGTGGGACAAGGATCGAGTTGAGGTTATAAAGAGACTTTGAAAAATATTTTTCTTGATTTATTTTTGAGAAATTATCTTTCTTAAATTTAAGAAAAATATGACCATTTGAAAAACATTTAAGTTGGAAAATGAAAAACTACAAAGACATTAATGGTGTGGTTTAACTTTTATGTATTTTTTTTATGTTGTGTCGATACATTTGAAGTACTGACTATTCAAGATTCATAACATATAAGAATATATCTTGTCACTATTGCACCTATCGTTTGAATATGATAGTATTAAATGTGAAAGATAATTTCTATATATCGACAAATAGCATAAATCGTATTAAAATGCGATTACTTAAAAATCATTACAAGATAGATCTGAACTAAAAAAAGTATTTGTATTAAGCTACTAACCTACTATTAATTTAATTGTATTAGTTTGTTGTGCGTGCATTATATGTGCATGCTGCATCAATATAAAATAATATTATATACAATAAGAATGAAATATATAAAATTACAGTTGAAATTACAATATAAATGCAGAATTATACTCATTTAAATAGCAAAAACATGTTTATATTTTTATTATATGTATATTGCATGTGTATGAAGAGAGCAGAGTGGAGAAGAGAAAGAGGAAAGGAAGTAATATATAGTACCTCTGTTTTAATTAATAAAAAGAACAACAAAATGAAAACTATGAATGGTTTCTTATTTATTTTCTGGTGTTCGGTCAAGACGAAGAAAATATTTTCTGAAGAATATTTTGGTATAATTTGAGTAAATACTATAATTGGGAGTCGAGAGCCAAGGCTTGGGGTTGGGATCAAATGTCATGTCTCGAATCGAGGTTGGATTTTTGGTATGGGGACAAGGGTCAAGTTGAGGTTATAAGAGAGTTTTGAAAATGTTTTTCTTACTTTATTTTTGAGAAATTACTTTTTCTTAATTTAAAGAAAATAATATTATTCGAAAAATATTTAAGTCAACCAAACATGAAGAAATTGAAGAACTACAAAGACATCAATGATATTATTTAATTTTTATGTACTTTTTTCATGTTGTGTCGATACATATTAGAATTCTGACTATTTAGATTCATAACATATAAGACTCATTAGATCATTAGATAGAGAAACATTCTTGTCACTGTTGCACCTATCACAAACTCAAGTTATTAATTTGTCTAAATTTAGATAGTGTTAAATGTGAGAGATAATTTCTATATATCGATAAATAGCATAAATCGGTGTTGAAATGAGATTACGAAAAAATTTATTAAAAGAATATATTTGAACTAAAAAAGGTATTATGTGATAAGCTACTAGCCTACTATCAATCCAATTTTGGTGTACGTTCATTACACGTGTGTGCTGTGTTAATACAAAAAGTACATACAATAAGAATAAAATATATGAAATTGTAACTGAAGTTACAATATATGTAGCATTATACTCCTTTAAATAGCAAAAAAATATTTATAATTTTAGTATACATATGTTGCACCTGTATGAGACATCAATTAATCAACATAAAATATATATATATTAAGTACTTATTTTAAAGTTATATGAATTTGTGTCCTATAAAATTCATTAAAGAGAAGCATTTCATATCATGATTTGCTACACCAATAGTTCAAATATTATACCTCCTATTAAATGTGATAAATAATTTCTATATATCAACAAACATCGCAAATGGTATTAACATAAAATTACTTTAAAGTATATTATAAAGATATATTTATATTTAAAAAATATTCTGTGTGATATGCTACAACCAATTCAATTATACTAATTTTATGTATATGCATTGTATGTATGTATCTCATCAATATATATATATATATATATATATATATATATATATATATATATATATATATATATATCACGTAAATATAAAAAAATATATATATATATATATATATATATATATATATTTATATTTATATCACGTCAATATAAAAAAATACATGTAATTAGGATGAAGTGTATAATATTACAATTAAAGTTACAATACATGTTATATTATATTTAGTTAGAGAAAATATATTTTTGTAATTTAGTTTTATATATATATTGCACGTGCATGTCACGTTAATTAAATTTTCTTATTTGCCCCCTTTCAAGTGCTCAAATTCCTAAACTAACCCTTCAAGAAAAGAGAACTTGAAAATATGTTGACCAAGTGGGCCCACATGTGCTTTTTTCATGTTTTTATTTTAATAAAATTCCCTTTGAATTCTATTTATAGTAAAAATCAATCATTACATTTGTGATTGCATGACATGTAGGGGCATGAAGTAATAGTTGTTATTTATTTAAAAGTAATTCAAAAATTTAAATATATTTTTATGGACAAGACACAATATTCTCTGAAAATATTTTACTAATATAATTTCTTTAAAGGACACATATTTTCCTTGTGAAAAGGTACATCTATTTATGAAAAATATGTTAATTATCTTGCTGAATATATATTCACACATATAAATTTATCATAATATGTTTTAAATTAATTTTTTTGTGTTTTTATCCGATCAAAATGAAATTTTTACTTTGAAGATTATGCCTTTCTTAATGTGTATTGAATGGATTTTTCTTGTATTTATTATATAACCTGAATAAAAAAAACTTACGTAATGTGTCTTAAATAATTTTTTTCTGTTTTTATTATATAATTAGAATGAAAATCTACTTCAAAAGATAATATCTTTCATAACGTATTTTCAGTTGATTTTTTTGTGTATTTATTATACAACTAAAATGAAAATTTATTTTGAAGATAACAACTTTCATAACATGTTAGGAGGTGCGAGAGGTTAGTTTTAGGAGTTACTCAGAGAGGTAGAGGTAGACCGAAGAAGTAATGGGGGAAGGTGATTAGATATGATATGGCGAACTTAATCTCACAGAGGACATGACCCTATATAGGAAGAGGTGAAGGTCGCGAATTAGAATAGTAGGATAATTGGTTAGTAAGGTTTGGTAGTCAGGGGGTCTTATAGGGTTGAGTAGCATTATTTTCTTTCTAGTAAGTAATTGTCAGTATTTGCGTGTTGTTTATGTTTTAAACTGTATTATACTTCGCATTGTCATGTGCTTTCCTTACTTTTGATCATATCTAGTCCGTTCTGCGTATGAGTTTTGAGATGAGGGTTTCCCGGAAACAGCCTCTCTACTTAGGTAGTGGTAAGGTCTGCGTACATTCTACCCTCCCCAGACCCCACTTGGGAGATTTCACTGCATATGTTGTTGTTGTCTTAAGTTGATTTTTGTTGTGTTTATCATACAACCAAAATGAAAATTTACTTTGAAGATAATGCCTTTCATAACGTATCTTAAATCAATTTTTCCTGTATTTATTATACAACCAGACTAAAAATCTACTTTGAAGATAATGTCTTTCATAACGTGTCTTAAATCAATTTTTCCTGTGTTTATTATATAAGTAGAATAAAAATCTACTTTGAATATGACGTCTTTCATAAGATGAAGATAACGTCTTTCACAACGTATCTTAAGTCAATTTTTCCTTTGTCTATTATATAATCAGAATGAAATCTACTTTGAATATATCACCCTTCATAAAATATCTTAAATTAATTTTTATGTATTTAATATACTAATTTCTGTGAACATAAATTGCACGTTTACCCCAAAATACTTGATACAAAATTTCACAATGTGTTAACAAAAAAGAGGTTATGAAGATAATATTGTTGAAGTGTCATTCAATTTACTAACGTTTCTCTTAAATAAATAAATTGGTCCTAAACGTTTTACACATACTATTCTTAATTGGCACTATCAAGGTCCTATTAAGAAGTCCAAAAGATTACTATTAAATTTACCATCAATTTTCATAATATGTCTTAAATTGATTTTTCTTGTGTTTACTATTATTCAATCAATATTAATTAAAGTAATTACTAGATAATTATAAGTAAATTTCTTAATAAACAGTAATGATAATCTGGTAATGATGATAACTAGTCTGTTATCACAAGTTAAATAAGACTTTCACACTAATCAATGTACTAAGTTGGTGATTTTCTTAATTTGTTCAAGTCTTGATAAACAGAGTTATTTTGTATCCATAAACGTGGTGTCTCTCTTATTTGTATCTAGACTTTCTTTCCTTTTACACCATTGTAAGGGGAGAGTCTTCCTTATTTATACTTTCCTAGACTTGATGTATCGAGAGGAGTCGTCTCGTAGGTTTTAGTTTAGGTTTTGTTTATTTATAGTATTGGGGATAAATTGGCCAACGTTAGTAGGTTAGCCGATTTTTAAACCACCATTCAAGGTCCAATTGATCCCTAAGGGTTGCTTTTGTCATCTTTTAAGAGTCGATTTTTAAACCACCATAGGTTGGAAGTAGGGTCTATGTCCCCCTCTATATGTATTTTGTTTTTATTTATTTATAATAAGGCTTGGGGGTGTGTGGCTCAACCCCTAACCGCCACGGAGGTGAGATCCTTGGGTTGGTTTGTTTTAAAAAATGGAGCCACAATTTCAAGTTTATGAATTCTGAATTTTAGAACGACGACTTCAACTATTAATAATTTTGAAGTCTAAATTTAATATTTAATTATATATTAATGAATTTCTTAACACAAATATACTGTTTGAGTAAAAGTCATTGAGATTCACCGAACTCATATCTAAGCTTCTGCCTTCACCCTTACCAACACCTTGTAAAATTAGTTGAGGTTCGCGCAAACTGAATCAAAGGTCATCAAAAAGAAATAAAAGAAGAAAAATACACAAAAGAAGAATCTTGAAAAGACATCAAATGACAATTACAAAATGAGCATTGCTACAATTGATTCATAATGTAAGCTGTGTAAGCCATAGCCTAAGTCGTACTTTAGAAGTGAGAGCTTTTTTCTATAAAGAATATTCTTTACTCTTCTAGTTGATCATGTCGTTTCAAAGAGGAAGGCGACAGAGGGGTCGTGCACCTATTGACAACGGCTTGCGCCGCTCCCCAAGCTCTTCAAGATGGAAAGGCTACCGAAGTTGAGTTCTAAAATACTGTTACTATGTTGGCACATGCTATGGCCCAACAAATGAACCAAGACACCCAAACTCCTCATGCTAATACTCCATCCTCGAGAGTAAAGGACTTTAATAGAATTAATCCACCGGAGTTCTATGGGTCTAAGGTGGATGTGGATCCCCAAGAGTTCATTGATAAGGTGTACATGGTGTTGTCTATTATGGTGGTGAATTCAAGGAAAAGGAGAAGTTTGCGGCCTACCAACTAAAGGGGGCAACTCAAATTTAGTTTGTACAATGAAAGGTGGAAATGACAAATCATGATGCTATTACTTGAGAGGAATCTAAGGTGGCATTTCTCAACCGGTTCTTCTTCTCGAGCTTATGCAAGCCAAAATAATGGAATTCATGAATTTAAAGTAAGGGTCCATAAGTGTGAGGGAGTATGCCCTCAATTTCAACCAACTCTCCAAGTATGCTTCACAATTAGTTGCCAATCCACAGTCAAGGATGAACAAATTCATGATGGGTGTATCCTATTTTGTGAATGAGGAGTATCATCCCGCTATGTTGATAAATGATATGTATTTGTCCTGCTTCATGACTTATGTCGAACAACTTGAGGGGGAGAAGCTCAGAAAAAGGAGAAGTAAAGGATCAAAAAGGACTCGATTTGATGGTAGCTTCCAAGATTAAGAGTCAGATGATGATCTAATCAAGAGGGTTGCCAAGGATGGGGTGGAAAGCCCCAAGTACCAAGGTGAAGGTGTTGGTGGACAAGCTCCTCCTTCATCGAACAAGTGTGGAAGACACTACTTGGGAGATTGCTTAGTCGGTTCAGGTACATATTTTGGATATGGTGGAATGGTCATAAGATGATACATTATCCTTGGGTCCCTAAGAACCATAAGGATATTCATCGATGTTCTCAACCATACACCTCTAGGAGTCACTAGGCTTGGCATGGTACTTTGCAGGTAAGTTGAAGGTTTTGATTTTGATGGATCTGAGTTCCACTATTCCTTTCATTATTCCTTTTGGTTGCTAGTGGGATTCTTGTGTGTCTCGAGTTGCTATGTGAACCTTTGGTGTTTACCCCTTGTTGAGCCTATTGTTGCCAGAAAGTTCATAGGTATTGTTTCGCATTTATATTGAATTAGGTCTTGCCATGTGACTTGTTGAATTAGATGTGGTGGGTTTTGATATCATACTTGGGGTGAATTAGTTGCATGCATATTGTGTCTCCATTGATTGTAAGGCCCATAGAGTTAAATTTCAATTCCCTATTAAACATGTCCTTGAGTGTTAGTGAACAGGTAGGGTCATTTCTTATCTCAAGGTCCAATTGATCCCTAAGGGTTGCTTTTGTCATCTTTTAAGAGTGGTAATATTGAGTCTAACCGGCGGTCAATGAGTGCTTGATGTCCTTTTGACTTTTTGAATTTGGCCTAATGTCTTTTGGTATGCCTAGTACACCAGTTATGTTTATATGTCTCATGAATAGGGACATTAATCCCTACCTTGTTATGTTTGTGGTGGTCCTTGGTTATGATGTGTTGGTTTGTTTTCGGAAGTGAGAAAGAGTTTGTGAATCATTTAAGGGTGATATTGTGAATTTCGAAGAAGGTGAGGTTGTTTGCTAATTATGAAAAGTGGGAGTCTTTGGGGTGATAAAAGGGTGGTTGGAGAAGTACATCGGTTAACTAGTTTGGGAATAAAGTTGGGTGAATTTGAGGATGGTGGTGTAGTGGTTTTGACGGTTCCGAATCTTCTTTAGTTGAAGAGGTCTAGTTAAGCAAGGCCTTGATTTCTATCTTGATAGAGTTGGAGGTCTTGATGAGGGATGGTAGGGTGGAGGTTTCTTCCAAGAGGGAGATGGTGGTTTTGATGCTAAAGTGGACTATGTATGTTTAAGGTTGACAATGGGTTAAAGTTTGTAGGCTTTTACAGGGTTTAGGGGAGAAATTGGTATGGTTCCATATGGATTAGAGTTGCCCATTGGTATGAATATGGTTCATCCGGTCTTTCATACCTATGTTGAGAAGTGTATGCGAGACCTAAGTGCTATAGAACTCTGTAAGGTTGTGGGGGTTGTGGAGAATGAGTTTACCTATGAGGAGGACCTGATGGAGATGTTGTGTGAACATGTGAAAGGATTAAGGAATAATGATGTAACATTTATCAGGGTTCTTTGGATGAATCAATAAGTTGATAGTGCCATTTAGGGAGCTGAAATTGTCATGTCATATACATTTCTTTGACATTCGGGGACGTATGTTCCAAAGGGGGAGATATTGAAATGACCCTAAAAAATTGCTCGAAAATGTTTCTCAAAAGTGCCCAAAATCATAATTTCCATAAATCTCAAAATCCAAGTGCGATATAAAAAATTTGACTTCATATTCTGGTTTAGAGGTGAATCCTAAGTTTCATCCGTTAGGTCATTTTGCATGCATTCATGATGGTGGTAACAAGTTTATAGTGATTTTTGATATTAATGTTGAAATTTTTCAAAAAAGAGATTTAAGTGCATTTGTTGCATTCATGTTGTCCTGGAACCTTCGTAATTTCTTCTCTTACCGATGTTTCTTCGACATTCGGGGATGAATATTCCCAAGGGAGAGATATTGAAACACTTCACACTTGCCTAGGAATGCCCCATAATCGTAATTCTCTTATTTCTCAAATCGAGGATATTTAAACACCCCTCCATGTAGCTCGAAAAGACCCTAAATGCATTTTTTTAATATCACAAAATCTGTGTAGAATTTCACAAATCTGACTTCATATTATTGTTCAGAAGGAAAAATTACGTGGGGGAATGAGAACCTGCAAGGTATACTTTATCCGTTCTAAGAAAATAATTTATTGGCGAAACTTTGCAAAAACAGTAGTTGTTCGCGACCAGTCCGCGGCGCAGACTTGGCACGGAATAGTTCAAAATTTTTTGAAAATTTCTGTTTTTTACTCTAAGGCAATTGGATAAGAACCCAATACCTATATATGTAAAATCCCTCATTCTTTAGCTGTTTTTAACACTAAAACTCACCAAAAACTCTCAAATTCCTCTTAAATCTTCTCAAATTCTCCATCCATTCTCAAGCTTTTCAAGAAGTTTTGTTGGAGTTCAAGGAAACCAAGTCAAGCCCCAAGTCTGCCCCAAGTTCTTCTTCAAGAAACTCCAAGATTAAGGTATGTGGGTTTCAACTATTGGGTCATTCCACCCATGGTGCTCAATCCTCCTTGTTACATAAAAATTAGTTGTTTCTAAGTTAATTTACTTATGAGTCTTACTTATTATGGATTTGACTATGAGTTATGTTGGGTTTCATGAAATGTTGATTGAAAACACATGTTTACTTATTTTAAGCTCATACTATGAGATGGTTCGTCTATTGTGACTATGCATGTTTTGAGCTATGAATCTATGATCTATCTTAAGATTTGATGAAGGACTTTGATGTATATAGCAGGAGGTTATTGCCAAGTGTTGGTGCATTGATTTACTTCAAGTTTTCTTGCATGATGTCACTATTGAATTGCATGATTTAGTTCTAGTATTGCACACTCGCCAAGTGTTTGATAAAATGCCTTTTTAAGGATTTTTAAAGTTTTGATGATCTATTATTTTATTTATGAGTCAAGAGACTTTATGATGATTTTGGGAATTCTAGAGATATTCTTAGTTTATGAAAATGTTGATGATGTTATAAAGCCGGATTAAGTCCTTTCCTCAATGATTTTACCACTTATGAGACTTTGATTTTGATGTTAATGCAACGTTAATGTTGATAATGACTCATTCTTATGTTTGATGATTAGGCTCACCATTTGAGGTCAATGATGTTAAGAGCTACTTGTCTCATATCTTCCATCTTTCTTACAAATTATTAAAGCTATGATTATTTTAAGAATTTCGTGGGATAAGACTTAGCACCGAGTGGACTAGAGGCGAGTCCCCAAGTCCCAAAATTATGTGCCACCATAGGTGAAGGGATTAGAGGTGAGTCCCAAAATCCGTAAGAGGCGAGTATCCTAAACATGGAGGCTTGAGGCGAGTATCCGAGTCTAGGAATTAGAGGCGATTCCCTGGTTCACATAAGGCTTAGTGGATTCACTTAGGCATTTTCACCTTGGCAAGTAACTTCCCCCTTTCATCTGGTGTAGGGTAGACATCGGGATTCTAAGTTGTAGCTCTCTTAGTCTTATTTTTTATCAGTTGAGGTTTCTTCCCACACTTATATATTATGTTCTATATAAGATGAATAATTAGCAAAGCATGATTTACTTAAACATTGATCATACATGTCATATTGTTATTATGTAATCTCTTGGTTATAATTATACATTTTGACTATGTTGTCTATCTTTTGTTGCATTGCATCTGTCACGACCCAAAATTTCAGGCGTGATGGCACTCACCTAACCTACCAAGGCGAGTCAGCCTAACGCTTACTAATTCAAAATTTATCAATAATTGCGGAAGATGAATAGACTAATATAATAGTTAATCATATGAATACCGACTACAACTATCCCAAGGACTGGTATCACATGTACAAGC
>DF357359.1:1248-11500 GCA_000787875.1 Solanum virginianum | reverse complement strand
CTCCGTAGCCTCCTAAGGATAAGTAACAGACGTCTCTGCACCGATCCTTAAGACTCTACTCGACTTGGCTTGTACACATTTGAGACCTATAAACCTAGGCTCTAATACCAAATTGTCACGACCCAAAATTCAGGCATTATGACACTCACCCAACCCACCAAGGTAAGTCAGCCTAACACTTGCTAATTCAAACATAATAATAATTGCGGAAGATGAATACCAAACTACAATTATCTCAAGGATTGGTGTCACATGTACAAGCCTCTAAATATAGAATTCTCGAATAAAATACATGTCAAAGTCTAACCAGAGGGATCGGGCTCGCATCCTACAAAAATATAGCAAGGGGTGAGTACCAAAAACCACGCGGTACCAAGCAAATGGAACTAACTTAAAATAAAACAATGAAGAACCAAACAACTCCTAACATCCAACTCATATGTAGAAAAATTACTAGAATGTAGATATAATCATCACTTAGCATCAGGCCTCTAAGGGTCACAATCTCACAACTATTCTGCGATACAATAATTCATAACCTTCACAATTACACTATCCAAAATTCTATGATCAAAGCCTATAATAGTATAATTCTTATTATCCTCTTTCAAGTCATGGAGAAAAACTCTACAATTTATCAAGTTCTCGCTAATTCATCAAGTGTCATTCAGTCAATATCAAAACTAATCATGTAAAGATATAAACAAGTCAAACGATATAATGAATATCCAGTCTCAATAGCATACCATATAATCATAACAAGCCAGAGCATTATGGGATGAAATGAATGTCGTGAGATGCAAATGATGCAATGCAATGTCAAATAATAGTGATGCATGACTGTCCTAGTGATACACACCCGCTGCCTCGCAGATCGGGACCCATGGGGGCCACATATGGACCATGTACCTGTCGCAGTGTGCGACCCGATCCCTTAAATCATAGTATCTATCGCGGCGTGCGACTCGATCCCTTAAATCATAGTATTCATCGCGGCGTGCGACCCATCCCATCTTTTCATAGTATTTGTCGCGACGTGTGACCCGTCCCATCTTTTCATAGTATTTGTCGCGGCGTGCGACCCATCCTATCTTTTCATAGTATTTGTCGCGGCGTGCGACCCGACCCATCTTATTAGTACATCTTTTTCATTTCTTTTCTTGGTTCATCCAGCAACACATAACAAATGCACAAAGTCAATGCAAATGGGCATGTTCACCCAACAATGAGGAGATGACAAATATTAATACAACTCACAATAACATAGTCTCGATACAAATTCGATAATATATCTCAAAATAGAATTTCATCACATAACCATACTTTTCAATTCAAATATTATAAATCTTGCAAGATCCTCAATCTCAATACCATCACAACCTTAACAATATTCACATCTAAAAATAAGTATCACTTCGATATCAATAACAAATAATCACTATTTTCACAATAATAAATCTCCATCATTATTCTTATATTAGCAACGTGGCATGCATGATCAAAGCTTGAAGTAAAATATTCTTAGATGGAACACAATACATGTGTTGGAAGAGACCATCATCATAGACAAAACAAATAATACTTGGAATCCAAGGAATATCATCCCCTTAGAAGGTGATTGAGGTATCTAACCTCAATTTACACATTGGAGGAATATTTCAATCAAAGCCTACATAAATTCATCTCTACCAAAAAACACAAAATTAAAATTCATCTCTACCCCCAAAACACTCAATTGTATACAAATTGGAGAAATATTTCAATCAAAGCCTACATAAATTCATCTCTACCCCGAAACACTCAATTGTATACACATTAGAACATACAAGGTTCAACATATTTAACAAAAGGTTAGAAATTCACTTGCCTTAGTCGAATCACAATCAATCAAACACTGAGCCTTTCCTTTTTGAATAGAATTTGTAGCACCACGATCTAGTCCAATAATAATCATAATAAGATTTTGAAACTAATAATACCCAAATCTATCTATAGCCAAGTTCCTAAATTTCAAGATTAGGGTTAAGTCTTAATTCCAAATAATATAACTTTAGTAGCACTTATATAAGACAATCCACCTATCATCTAATTAATACAAAATAAATTATATATATGTATGTACGTACACCTTCATTATAGTATTTAATTCAACTAACGAAGACCCGAAAGAACTTGCCAGACCCATCGCATTGGAACGGCACATATATCATATAAAAAGAGACTTAATTATAAGCAAAAGTTTTCAGTAAATTAGTTAGAAGATTACCAGTATATTTATAATATACGAAACTCTATATCTCAAAATGACTTAACGGGTCGTTACAACATCCTACATACTTAGTATATTCAAACGTACTAATGCATAGCTCCATTTGACTATCCTCTTTCACATGGCTAGTTTGACATCTTAAAGATAAGGTTGGTGAGTCCTCAAGATCAAGGACACTATCTACTTTCTCTTGCTATTTTAAAAATGTCTTTATGTTGATGTCTGACATTATGAGGGTGAGCCCGAAAAGTGTCTTGGCCCCTACTCCATTCTGAGTTTAGAGGTTTTGTTGGAATATTATGATGTACCTATGCTATGAGCTTGACTCCTTATGATTTATGATATCAAAGAATTTCTTTAGCTATATTTATCCCTGTTTTAGTCACTTGTTATTGTTTATTCACTTCTGCGACCATGAATGTGTGTATGATATGCTAAGAGGCTTATTTTGGGTCCCTCTGGGTTCTCCATTCATCGTGTCATGTCTAGGCACTAGGTCTATATCATGTATGAACATGGAAGTGAGTGGGGGCCATGACACTTTTTGGGCTCACCCTCATTATTATAAACATATAAACAAAGGAAAGTGTCTTTACATAACATAAGATCAATAGCAATTGTCCTCGGAGTTGAGGATTCACCAAACTTGCTTCAAAAGAGAGTACTATCCACATGGAGGAGGAAGATGATCAAGTGAAGCTCCTATTCCTACATGGTAACATCATGTAGGCATAGAGTATGTGTTAGTATGTTTGAATGTACTAAGTATGTAGGATGCAATGCAACAAGAGATAGGCAACATAGTCAAAATTCATACACATGGGCAAGAGATATTATATTAGCAACGTGGCATGCATGATCAAAGCTTGAAGTAAAATATTCTTAGATGGAACACAATACATGTGTTGGAAGAGACCATCATCATAGACAAAACAAATAATACTTGGAATCCAAGGAATATCATCCCCTTAGAAGGTGATTGAGGTATCTAACCTCAATTGGTAGTATGGACCTAGAACCCTCCAATATGGTGGTAAAGCTATATACCCCTAAAAATAGTAATACAGGGCTAGCACCCCCCAACAAGGTGGTCAAGGTATATACCCCTCAACAAGGTAATGCGGGCCTAGCACCCCTCCCCCCGACAAAGTGATTGAGGTATAGCACCTCCTCAACAAGGTGTGATCAACTTACAACACTGTAGATATTTTTCAAGAAATCAACACATATACATATTTCTTCCATGATCATAAAGTCATTCAACTCATAAGCCATGCAATAGACCTTTAATAACTCAAGAACCCTTAATCAGACATATTATCAAACACTTGGCGGGTGTGTAATGCTAGTTCAAAATCATGCAATTCAAGACTAAAATCATATGAGAAAACTTAGTATAAATTAACCCACCAACACTTGGTAATACCCTCATTCAATACATTAAAATCCCTCATAATCGATCATAGATTCATACCTCCAAACATGCTAAAACAGTCACATCTTATGAAACCCCACATAGCTTATAATTAAGTTCATAATGGATAATACCTATAAGTAAATCAACTTATAAATATGTAATTTACATGAAAAGGAAGGTTGAGCACCATGGTTGAAAGGAACCAATGGTTTAAACTCACATACCTCAACTTTGGAGATTTTTTTGAAGAATTTTTTGAATGAGAACTTGATGCTTGAATGAATTTCTTGAGATCCAGATTGAGTTTGGGAAACTTGAATTTGGGTGAAATATTTGTCGAAGTTTTAGAGAGGGTTTTGGGGAGTGTCTTGAATGATATGGAGTTGAAAAATGACTAAGTATAGGTGTTTTTACATATAGGAAGGCTTAGGCCAAAGAACCCAAGTCCTTGGACTAAAATAAAGAAAACAGGTAACAAAATGTACTGGTCTGCTCCCTGGCCGCGTCGTGCTAGAGGCGCGGATCAATTCTATTTTTCATTAACTTTGAAAAATCTAATTTTGATACGATTTCTCTAAAATTGGATTATACCTATTTCCCACTCAATTGTGCCTCCTGATCACGAATATGAAGTTGAATTTTTGATATCATGCATAGATTTTGAGATATGTGAAAATTATGGTTATGGCCATTTTTGAGGCACATTTTTTGGGCACTGTTGGGGCATTTCAATATCTCCCCATTGGGAACATTCTCCCCGAATATCAAAAAAAGGTATATAATAGAAGTAATCAAGCTAATTTTAGCCCAACACACGAATGTAACAATGCAATAAAACCTCATTTCAAAAACTCAACATAAGTGTCAAAATCACCATAAACTTGCCAATATAAACATGAATGCATACAAATGACATAAGGACTGAAACTTAAAAGTTGATATCATATAGGGGACTTAAATTAGTACCTTAAGCTTAAGTGGAATGCAAAAGATAGGGATATCGCTTTTGCATGTTTGTCTTGGCTTCCCATGTAGCACTCTCAACTTGTTGGTTTCTCCAAAGAACCTTGACGAAACAACATCCTTGTTCCTAGACCTCTTCACTTATCTATCCAAAATTTCCACTAGAACCTCTTCATAAGTCAAATTATCTTCAACAACACCCAAAACATCTAAAGGCACAATAACATTTGGGTCACCCACACACTTCCTCAACAACACTCTATAAGGACTCATAAATCTTGGACTCAATTTACCTTTCTAACCAAAACGAACCACACCCTTTATAGGTGAGACCTTCAAATAGACCCAATCACTAAACTTAAATTCGAGATCCCTTCTCCTCGTATCGACATAGGACTTTTGTCTACTTTGGGTTGTTTTTAACCTTTCCCTGATCTCACCTTCTCTATGGCCTCCGTAACCAAGTCTGGGCCTAACAAGGCCATCTCCTCCACCTCAAACCATCCAACAGGAGACATACAATGTCTACCATAGAGAGACTCAATAACCAAATCTTGGCATAACAAAGCCATATCCCCTACCTCAAATCATCCAACCAGAGACATACAATGTCTACCATAGAGAGACTCAAAAGGAGCCATACCAATGCTTGAATGATAGCTATTGTTGTAAGCAAACTCAATGAGTGGAAGACGTTCATACCAACTACCCTTAAACTCCAAAATACAAGCCCTAAATATATCCACAAGAGTTTGGATAGTTGTTTCATCTTGGCCATCTGTTTGAGGGTGAAAGGCCGTATTAAGTTTTACCTTGGTACCAAGACATCTTTGGAAGGACCACCAAAAGTGAGAGGTGAATTGAGTACCACGATCCGAAATGATAGACTAAGGCACTCCATGCAATCTAACCAACTTATGAATGTACAATTTGGCATAATCTTCGGCACCATAAGTAGTTTTAACCAGTAGGAAATGAGCAGACTTTGTCATTCTATCAACCACAACCCAAATAGAATCAAAATGCTTCCTAGTCTTAAGCAAACCAATCACAAAATCCATGTTAATTTTCTCACACTTCCAAGTAGGAATGTCTATATCTTGGGCTAGGCCATCCGACCTTTGATGCTCGACTTTAACTTGTTAGCAATTATGACATCTGGATATAAACATAACAATATCTCTCTTCATACCACCCTACCAAAACATTTCGCTCAAATCTCTATACATCTTTGTTGAATTAGGGTGAATATAATAGGAAGAATTATGAGCCTCGTCTAGAATCATCTTTCTCAAATCATCCACACTAGGCACACACAACCTACCTTGGTATCTAAGGGCACTATCTCCCCCTTGGGACAAAACCTC
Source organism: Solanum virginianum (assembly GCA_000787875.1). NCBI lineage: Eukaryota > Viridiplantae > Streptophyta > Magnoliopsida > Solanales > Solanaceae > Solanum > Solanum virginianum. The sequence goes on along the minus strand of DF357359.1, from coordinate 5,484 downwards.
CACCTTACCATCTCTCACCAAGTCCTTCAACTCTAACAAGTCGGGGTCAAGATCTCACCTTGCCTTTACCTCTTTAATCTATGAATTTTTAGAATCATCATTAACCACTACACCACCACTATCAACCTCCTCCAACCTAACCCCTAATCTACCCAACCGACGAACCTCCCTAGCCATTTCTTTGCCATCACCATCAACATGAACTAGGCTACCAGGGACACCCTACTTAGAGCATCGGCCATAATATTAGATAGACCTTGCTTTAGATTCATGAATTCCATCATTTTAGCATCCCTTAGCTCAAGAGGGATGAACCAATTGAGAAATGTCTCCTTGAACTCCTCCCAAAGGACCATATTGTTGTTCCCCTTCTCCTCCTTCCATTGAGTAAATCATATTTGGGCCACCCCTTGAGTTGGTAAGCCACCAACTACGCCTTCTCCTCAACATATCAACATGAACCCCATACAAGTAATGATGCCAAAGTTTTAAAGCGAATGCCACGGTGGCCAATTCAAAATTATGGGTAGGATAATTCTTTTCATGCACCTTAAGTTGTCTAGAGGCATAAGCTATCACCTTACCATTTTTCATCAAAACACAACCCAAATCAATTCTTGAGGTATGGGAATAGATCAAAATGTCATCAATAAATACCACCATAAACAACTCAAGATAGGGTTTGAAGACTTTATTCATAAGATCCATGAAGATACATGGTGCATTGGTCAACCCAAAATACATAACCACAAATTTATCATGCCTATACCTAGTTCGGAAGGCCATCTTGGGAAGGTCACACTCCCTCACCTTCACTTGATGATACCCGGACCGAAGATCAATCTTAAAGAAGTGACTAGCCCCTTGAAGTTGGTCAAAAAGATCATCAATCCTTGGTAGAGGATGCTTATTCTTTATGGTGACCCTATTAAATTGCCAGTAATCGATGCACTTTCTAAGATTACCATCCTTCTTATTCACAAAAAACACCGGTGAAACCCAATGTGATTGGCTAGGTCTAGTAAAATCTTTCTCCAACAAATTCCTCAATTACTTCTTCAACTCCTTTAACTCCGTTAGGGCCATACAATAAGGGGGAATAGAAATGGGTTGAGTATTGGGAAGGATGTTTATGCCAAAATCTATTTCCCTTTCGGGAGCAACACCGGGAAGAACATGAAACTTTTTGGAAACAAAAGGAGTAACAAAAAAGAGAGTGGCACCTGGGTCTATCAATGCATACACATCAAAATCAAAGATTTTTAACATACTGGTGATGACATTGGGCATCTCATCTACCCTTTGTCTCCCTTGAAGAGCATAGAACCGATTGTGCCTTGGGGCACCACCTTGTTGACCTCCCCTTCCTCTAGGACTAGCATTTGTACTTTGGCCTTATGGACAACCATCTCCACCCTTGTTTTGATTACTAGGAAAATCAATCTTCTTGTGACCCACTTCTCCACAACTATAGCAAGCATTGGTGTTCCTAAAGCATGGGCCATCACAGCCTCTACCACATCTTAGGCATGTAGGATTAGGCCCCGCACTACACCACCTTGGACCCTTGGGTTGTCATTAGCAAACCTTCTATTAGGAGCATTGGAAGACCCTTGGCCTTAATGAAACTGACCACCTTTGGAACCTTGGAATCTACCTTCAAAACGGACCTTCTTGGCCTCACCCATTCTCCTTTTTCTCAACTTTTCCCCTTCCAATTATTTGGCATAAGTCATGAGGTGGGACAAGTCCATGTCACCTATCAACATAGCGGCACAACAATCCTTATTCACCAAATCAGATACACTCATCACAAACTTATTCATCCTAGACCTTGGCTCGCCACCAATTGTGGAGCATATTTAGAGAGTTGGTTTAACTTGAGGGTATACTCCCTCACACTCATAGACCTTGCTTTAGATTCATGAATTCCATCATTTTAGCATCCCTTAGCTCAAGAGGGATGAACCAATTGAGAAATGTCTCCTTGAACTCCTCCCAAAGGACCATATTGTTGTTCCCCTTCTCCTCCTTCCATTGAGTAAATCATATTTGGGCCACCCCTTGAGTTGGTAAGCCACCAACTACGCCTTCTCCTCCGATCTAACCCCTATAATAGATAACACTTTGTACACCTCATCAATAAATTCTTGAGGGTCCTCATCCACTTTAGACCCATGGAACTCTGATGGATTCATCCTCATGAAATCTCTTATTCTAGATGCCGAAGTAGGAGCATGAGAAGTTTGGGCCCCTTGGTTGATTTGATTAGTCATGGCTTAAGATAATATGACAATAACATCCCAGAACTCTTTGGATCTACGAACTCTTCTTCCTCTCAGGAGAGACATGATCTAAAATAGCAAAGAATATTCATCAGGGGAAAGCCTTACCATACTTGTATAGCATGACATAGATCAAGAAGAAGGGAAATATTTCCCAAAATGCCTCATAGCCTTTTACTCATAGTTATGGTGCACTTCACAACCATGAATAAAACTCTAATCGATGCGGTGTGTTGGATGCCGAGAATGATTATCAACCTAGTGCTCTGATACCAAGTTTATTACGACACAAACCTAGGGCCTAGATGTGACGCGGCAAATGGGAACCTGAAGGGGGGCCCAAACAAACCTTTTAGTATATCATTTACACATCTTTGGTCATGGAAGTAATTAAACAACAACAAGGGAGAATAGGTAAGGATAAAGAGACTAAGGAAAGTCTTTAATAGCATATATCATCAAAAGAGCCAAATCTCAAGCACGATTACATCACTTGTCCAACAATACCTCTAACATTGGAATTAAGCGAGGACCACGACACTTTTCGGGCTCACCCGCATAGTCATAAGCATCTAAACAAAGGAAAGCGCCTTTACATAACATAATATCAAAAGTTATTTTCCTAAGAGGTGCAGACTCACTAAACTTGCTACAAGAGATAGTACTAGCCATGTGGAGGCGAACGATGATCAAGTGGAGCTCTGGTTCATACATCCATATCACCCCCTTGGAACGTGATTAAGGTATCTACCTCTCAATTGGTAGTATGGGCCTAGCATTCCTCGACAAGGTGGTCAAGGTATAACATGGTAGTACGGGCCTACCCCTCCCCCTCCCTCCGACAAGGTGGTCAAGGTATATACCCCCTAATATGGTTGAATGGGCCTAGCACCCCCACCCCCTGACAAGGTGGTCAAGGTATATACCCCATCAACATGGTAGTATGGGCCTAGTACCCCCTCTCCCCCCGATAAGGTGGTCAAGGTATATATCCCTCAACATGGTAGTATGAGCCTAGCACCCCTCGACAAGGTGATTGAGGCATAACACACCCTCAACAAGGTGTGATCAACTTGCAACACCATAGTGTCTAATGGGTATATACATCATCCTCAACAAGGTGTGATCAACTTGCAAGATATATATATCATCATCATAAAGTCTCTTAACTCACAATTCATGCAATAGATCTTCAATAACTCAAGAACCCTTAACCAATCATTTTATCAAACACTTGACGAGTGTGTAATGCTAGTTCAAAAATCATGTAATTCAAGAGTGAAATCATCTGATAAAACTTAGTATAAATTAACCCACCAACACTTGGTAATACGCTCATGCAAGATACATTACAAAACCTCATCAAATTACATAATAGAATATATATTTATAACACAAAACATGTTAAAACAGTCACATCATATGAAACCCCCATATAGCTTATAATCAAGTTCATAATGGGTAATAACTATTAGTAAACCAACTTAGAAACATGCAATTTACATAAAAAGAAAGGTTGAGCATCATGGATGAAAGGACCTAATGGTTGAAATCCATATACCTCAACTTTGGGAATTCCCTTGAAGAAAATCTGAATGAGAACTTAAAGCTTCAATGAATTTCTTAAGATCCGGATTGAGTTTGGGATGCTTGAATTTGGGTGAAATATTTGTCTAAGTGTTAGAGAGAGTTTTGGTGAATGTCTTAAATGATATGGAGTTGAAACATGACTAAGTATATGTGTTTTTATGCATAGGAAGACTTAGACACAAGACCCCAAGGCCTTGGACCAAAATAAAGAAAATAGGCAACAAAATGTACTGGTCCGCGCCTTGGCCATGTCGCGCCAGGGGCACAAATCGATTATGTTTTTCTCCAACTTTAGAAAATCAAATTTTGATACGATTTCTCTAAAATTAGGGTTATACCCATTTTATAACAAATAGAATCC
>DF357360.1:180750-191899 GCA_000787875.1 Solanum virginianum | reverse complement strand
TTGGACTTCACATTGCCACATGCCAAAGTTGTTGGTGCCATTGAATTTCTCCACCTCGAACTTTGCATTAGACAACATGGTTCTTTGAATGGAATCACTTATAGATGTTTCTTCCACCATTTGGGACTGTTATAAATAAATAAAATTTATTTGTAATTTTCAAAAATCTAGAAAATACCTTTTCTCAATTTTGAGTTTTGATCTCGAAAAATGGAGCCCACAGATGTGTCCGAAATGGTCCAAAATGTCAGAAACCACTCCCTGTTTGTCCAAAATAGAATGTTGGACTCCTGGCGATGAGGGCTACGTCGCTGTGTAAACAAATAATGATTTCAGACAACTTGAATTTTTGACCAGAATTCAAGAACTGTAGCTCTTGATACCAATTTGTTGTGCGGAAGCGTTTGAAATTCAAGTTGAATATGAAATCATAAAACAAAGACACAATATTTAACGTGGTTCGGCAATTTGCCTACATCCATGGGAGGTAGCAGAATATTACTAATTTGGAGAAATATTACTATACTCTCATCCTCACCATATAATATTTAACGTGGTTTGGCAATTTGCCTACATCCATAGGAGACAGCAGAATATCACTAATTTGGAGAAATATTACAATACTCTCACTCAGGATCCTCACCAGAAATAGAAACTCTACAAGCTTGAATCTACAAACTAGAATTGTAGAAAGAGATATTAGAATGTGAGGATGATTTTACAAATTCCAACCATGGGTATTTATAGTTGGAGATTGATAACTATTTCAACTACCTAATCCACCAATTCTGACAATTGAGCTCCTATATGTGAAAGGGGAAGCTTCATATGTGGGCTTCTAGAAGTGAGCCAATCTTGACTTCCAACACCCATATGTGAAAGGGGAAGCTTCATATGTGGGCTTCTAGAAATGAGTCAATCTTGACTTCCAACAGGTCTTTCGAATTTTTTTTTTTAAAAAAGGCTATTGAATCATCTCTCTGTATATATGTGTGTGTGTATATATATATATATATATTGAATTTAGAACAAAAAGGATGAGGTAAGTTAGGTATTGAGTTGATTTTTGGTTTAGTTGGATTCTAATTGATCCAAATTCTTAATTAGTGTGTTAACTTTTTTTTTCCTTTTAAAATTAAATTTGTCATGTTATTACATCTAATTAGATAAAGTACAGTGACTTTTCAAAGACCAAAAAGTAAATGGGTAAATTACAAGCTTAATGGCCAATTGCCTCAAAAGAAGTAACCGAGTAATCAACTCAAGATTTAAAATATATAAACTATTGATCATATAAAAATAAATTATTAACATAGTTTTAATTTTATAATTTTATATTAGCAAATTCATCACAACTATCACCAATCAACACCACTCACAAACCATCTTTACCATCACCAGCGAGCATCAATATTCTAATTTTTTACTCACTTTGTTTCATTTTATATGACTTATTTTCTTTTTTAGTTTGTATCAAAAAGAATGATATATTTTTATATTTAGTAATAATTTAATTTTAAAATATTTATTTTATCTTAATGAAATGATTTCTAATACGTATAACTTATTAGACCACAAATTTCAAAAGTTTATTTTTCTTTCTTAAATTTCATGCCAAGTCAAAATAATTCATATAAATTGAGATAAGAGGGATATCAAATACTTATTTTATTTCATTAAATTCATGATTTTTCTCAGTAATATTCACTTACTTTTTAACTTGATTTTTAAACATATTAAATTCAACAAACAAATAGGGTCTTGTTATAAAAGTATATAAAACAATTCAAAGAATAAAGTTGAGAAAAAAGAGAAGACTTCTTATTCCTCTCGAAGAATATTTAGATGTGAAAAAATTGACTTAGTCTCTAAGCAGAAAACTGACTTAATCTAGGATTTTAACTCTTAAAAAATCACTGTAACTCAAATATGTTTTATAACATGTCTAAATTTTCAAAAGGCATTTAAATTTGATAATTTTCTAATATGGTCAAAAAAGAAAAAAAATATTGACAGGTAGGAATTGTACTTGGAGAGTCTCCGAATAGACTGGAGATCAAATAATGACACGTTCCCTAGTTTTTAGGTATTGACAAGTCAAATAGCGCTAAAAAATGCTTATTACCTGACAGTTACTGTCCTTAAAAAAATAAAACAAACAAACAAACAAATAAAAAAGTGGCTGTGCTGCAACTGCGTGCATGTATGGGAATTTTGACAAATTTCCTTCTTTATATAACATGACTAAATAGTGAATTCATTAGGGTTGCAAATAACAATGAGTGGGTATAGTTTCTTTCAAAGAGCCTCCAAGGCTTTCAATGACTACCCTCATCTTCCTAAACATCTTGTGCTTTTTACTGTCAGGTTTGACAAATTTACCATTTCTTCTTAGTGTAACAATTGTTTTCTTGTTGTTTATTAACATATGCACCAATGCTGATAGTTTTTTTTTAAAATTATTACAATCTCTCTGTCTCTACGAGGTAGTGGTAAGATTTGAGTGCATTTTACCCCTCAAACTCCACTTGTGGGATTTCACTTGGCATGTTGTTGTTTGTTTATTTGGAGGGGTTCGAAAAATAATAATTTTATAGAAAATGGGATGCCAAGCTTGGATCTAACACATTTTTTGAACCGCATTTGACATGACTTACATTCATAATAGACACAAAGTTGAGGAATTTGAATCCCTTACGAGCGAAAATTACACTGTTACAGTAGATTAACTTCTTGATGTGTTACTTTTTTATATTTTGAATTCCTTAGCGTAAAAATCCTTTCTGCCACTGAATTATCTGTCACACTTTGCAAATAATTGTTTGAAGATGTGACTGCAGTTTCATTTATGTTTAATCTTTGTTAGGATCAAGCGCTTACACCACTGTATCAAAAGTTATAGTTGATACTAAAGACGCAATTTTATTTCTTAACTAAGTCTACAACACAAGTGATGTTCGATCTTCACTCCGACTCGGACCATCTCAGCTACCCTCATGAGCCTTGCCATAGGCAGAATGTTCGCGTTAGCCAACAATCTTTCTGCCGGATATAAAAAAGTAGAGGTCGCGTATTACGATAGAAGTTTAATAGGCTAGTAGGGGTAGGTTGATGTATGTCATTGTGACATAGTAGGTTATTAGAGTAGTTGTGTCTTTATATCCTGTATTGTCATTATTCGTCTTATATTTGTTACTTTTATCATATTTACATATTATCATTTGTGTTTCATTATTAATCATTTTTCTTTTTTAATCATTTTTCTTTTTTATTCTTTCCTTTCCCTTTTTTTTTCATATCTAGTATCTTCTGCTTATGAAGCTTGATTTTTTAGACCAGTTTTCTCCAATGGAAACTTGAATAGAGTGGAATACATAGATGATTCGTGTCATTGATGCTACTTTATTTTGATTGACTGATTTGTTTTGGAATTTGCAGTGGTGGAGGGCTAGCTACTGTATGTCACACTGCGTTTGCTGATGCAGGTCAAGATGATACTATTAAGAAGAAGAAAGTAGTAGTACTTGGAACAGGCTGGGCAGGAACAAGTTTTCTTAAGAATTTGAAAGACCCTTGTTATTCTGTCCAGGTCGTGTCTCCTCGCAACTACTTTGCCTTTACTCCTCTGTTACCTAGTGTTACTTGTGGCACAGTCGAAGCAAGGAGCATCGTAGAACCAATTCGTAATATTGTCAAAAAGGTGGTACACATCATCCATTATAAACATCATTCATCTAAAAGTATGTTGTTTTTCATCTTCGCCCTTAGTGACGCCTTGTCGCATATTTATGATTTCTGTGTAACAGAAAAACTTCGATGCTGATTTCAAGGAAGCTGAGTGTTACAAGATTGACACTGTAAACAAGAAAGTTCACTGTAAAACAACCCAACAAAGTCATTTAGGAGGTGGCATAGAAGAGTTTAGCGTAGATTATGACTACCTGGTGATTGCTATGGGCGCTCGAGCAAATACTTTTAACACACCTGGTGTTGTGGAGAATGCACACTTTCTAAAGGTACGTTTGCTAAGCAACTGTCTATACTGAATTGAAGTATAGTCTCTGATGGTACATTTTGAGTCTTGTGACTCGATCTTGGTACTAGTCCATAATGATCAAAGTCTACACGTGACCCTATTAGTGAAGCAAATTCAACAAAGCAATGCATGACTATCTCAATCTTATTTTTTCCGTTTTTCTTTTTATTGTCTGAGTATTCAGGTTATAAGAATATTCCAAATGCACCCCTTTCTCCATGCATAAACTGAAGTATTATGCATAAACTAAACCAATACTTCAGATAAGCATGAAAATGAAAGCTTCTACAATTACAGATACACCTTATCTAGTTTTCTGAAGATCAAGCAACGATATTTCAATGCAGGAAGTCGAAGATGCTCAGAGAATTCGTAGGACTGTGATCGATTGTTTCGAGAGGGCAAGCCTTCCAAGCATAAGTGAAGCCGAGAGGAAGAGAATTCTTCACTTTGTGGTTGTTGGAGGTGGTCCAGCAGGTGTGGAGTTTGCTGCAGAGCTTCACGATTATGTGAAACAGGATCTCGCCAAGTTGTATCCTGCACTTAAACAATATGTCAATATAACACTACTTGAGGCCGGAGATAATATACTGAACATGTAAGTAACATTCTCTCCACACACTACATTGTAGCTTTTGGATTTTGAACCTGTGTTGCTCGGATTCTTTAAAAAATGTGTTGGAGGATCAGACAGTCCAAGCACACAGTTTTTACAGCAAGATTCGAATGTGCTTTTTGATCAGTTGGTGCAATTCATATGATATTATAGTTTGTTACTTGTTTGCTTGCCCACCTACCTGTAAGGATCTGCAATAAGCTGTTCAAACTTCACTTTTTCAGGTTTGACAAAAGAATTACGGCCTTTGCTGAGGAAAAATTTTCAAGAGATGGCATCAAGCTGAAAACTGGATCAATGGTGGTGAAAGTAAGTGATCGCGACATATCAACCAAAGAGAGAAGCACTGGCCAAACTGTTACCATACCATATGGAATGTGTGTTTGGGCCACTGGCATTGGATCTCGCCCCGTCATTATGGATTTCATGAAGCAAATTGGTCAAGTATGTTCAGTTTTAGTATTTTTTCTTGTTTCAGCACCAACTCACCTTCTTGTGATGGTCTGTACCAATCTGTGTTCTTTGATGGTTTGCAGACAAACAGACGAGTCTTAGCAACAGATGAATGGCTCAGAGTTGAAGGATGCAATGAGATTTATGCTCTAGGTGATTGCGCCACAATACACCAGCGCAGTGTCATGGTAAAGTTACTCAATCCTTAGATTTTTGATTTCTTATACTGAATTTAGCAGTATCATGCTCATGTAGCTGGTATTTTGATTCGTTTGTTTGTGTTGTAAAATTTTCCGCTTCATTGTCTTTATACTAGTAGAAGAACTAAGTTAAGTTCTAGAGTTGTTTAACCATTTCAGGAAGATATTTCAATCATATTTAGCAAGGCAGACAAGAACAATTCTGGTACTTTAAGAGTGGATGATTTTAAAGAAGTGATCCAAGACATATGTGAGAGGTATCCTCAAGTGGATCTTTATCTAAAGAAAAAGCAGCTGAAAAACTTCAATGCTTTACTAGACAGTTTAGAAGAAGCTGCTGAAATTAACATTGAAAAGTTCAAGAAACTACTTGCTGAAGTAGACTCCCAGATGAAAAATCTTCCTGCTACAGCACAGGTAAATGAAAATATATATAGAGAGATTAATTTCTCGTTTATATGCTTGTATTCTTATCTTATGCTTCTGTCCTTATTGTCTACTCTAGGTCGCGGCTCAACAAGGTAGTTACCTTGCTGACTGTTTCAATCGCATGAAAATATGTGAAGCAAATCCAGAAGGTCCACTAAGGTTCAGAGGGACAGGGCGCCATCGCTTCCATCCTTTTAGGTAGGCATGAAAATCACTCACTAGGGATGATTAACACAATCATGAACCTCTTGATATTATGCTTCAAGTTGGTTCTTTTCCCTCTCTCTTACAGGTATAGGCATTTGGGGCAATTTGCACCTTTAGGTGGGGAACAGACTGCAGCTCAACTCCCTGGAGACTGGGTTTCAATAGGTCACAGTACTCAATGGCTCTGGTACTCGGTATATGCAAGGTAAGTCTTGTCAATTACTAAAAACACTTGACGCGTACTCTTTACTTTAATTGGTTTGGTGTAAACACTGAGTATGAGCAAATTTTTCATATTTCAGCAAGCTAGTCAGCTGGCGTACAAGGGTGTTGGTGGTATCTGATTGGATAAGGCGTTCAACGTTTGGAAGGGATTCTAGTAGAATCTGAAACAGTATCACAAGTCTGAATTTATTGCTTTTTACATACTGAAATTGAGCTCTTCTTACTAGTGTAGTTGAAATTTTTTTATTCAGATTGTAGTTTCCTTAACCAACTTCCTGGTTCCAAGTAGTATTTCATCTGTATTCTTTAGAATTCTACTAGTCTTTCTGGCACTTACAAAGGGCATACATGAGATTGTTCAGACATGTTTCTCATAGCAATGGCATTTCACTGCTTGCAAGCAAGGTCCAACAGCAGAAATGAAAACTTAGAGATTCAAATAAAGTGCTAAAATGACCCTTCTCGCCACACTGCAAGCTTATCGCGTAAATGGGATTCAACAAACAAAACAATATCAAAAGAACTTCACCTGTGCATTTTTTGCTAAGGGATCAATTGACAACTTCACCTGGTTCCGCCACTACATGCAAGTTGATTAATCACTACAAAGTAGTACATCAATGAGGTACAGAAGAAGGGAACTTTTTTACATGTAAGGTGGATGAAACACATCATACAATTGCAATATCTCTCTGTTTATTGTGTAAAAAAAAGGAAGGGGGGCTCAGTCAGTAGAGAAGCCCTTTTACACCATTTACATGATGCCCCAAACTATAAATGACGTTACAATAACCACAAAATAATTTGATATTTACACCATTAAACATCTACTAGATGCATCTCTTCTTCCTTTTCATGCAGGATAAGAGCATATTAAGAACCAACGCAAGGAAAAATACTTTGAAAAATTCATGTGTGTAGCCATTTCAGAGATTGGACCACCAAACATGGGAAAGTCAGCCTTATGCAATTGACAATAGCTGGTTATGGTTCAACTTTACTGGCCTGTAACCACTGCTTATGGTTCTTCAGCTTTGCTGGCCTGTAACCAAAAGAAATCTTTAAACTTCAATATGCGCAGAAATAATTCCAACAAGAAGTTGTGCCTTTAATAATAGAATCATATACAATTAAAACACACCAGTCTGCAGATCCATTTTAAGCCAGATAGATCATATATTCTATGAATATACATACCATAACAGATCCCTTCTAGTCCACGATAGCCGCAGCAGCAGCAGAATACAGCAAACTGATGCTTTTTGTGAACTTTACTCGACGGGTGTACATAATCAATTTTGAACTGCTAATTATCTATTTCCCTGTCTATTATAGTTTGCTCCGCGATGATTTGAGATTGATTCCTTCATCTCATTTGCAAAGGCAATAGCCAACTCAAACTTCCCCATCTTCTTTAAATTACTGATCAGTAATTTGTAAACATGAATAGACGGGCAGATACCCTTGTGCTTCATCTCATTAAAAAGTCTCAGAGATTCTTCAATATTACCAGATTTTCCAAAGCTGTCAATCAAAGCACTATAAGTTTGCAAATCTGGTTCAATTTCTCTCTCACACATCTCCCTGAAAAATACTAAGCACGACTCAAGCCTACCAACCTTCCGCAATCCAGTAATCAAGGTATTATAAGAAACAATATCAGGAATTAGACCATCCTCTTTCATTGCCAAAAACTCATTAAGCATTTCATCTATTCTACCACACTTGCCTAAGCCTCCGAAAATGGTATTATATGTGATCACATCAGGTTTGGATTTCAAACTCTTCATCTGATCAAAAATCAGCAAGGCCTTGTCAACCTGTCCACATTCAGCAAAGGCAAAGATGATCCTATTCATAACTGTAGTACTACTGGGAAATATCAACTCCGAGATCTCCCGAACAAATCTTAGTAAGCTGCGAACATCATTTTCCTTGATAAATGCCTGAGCAAAGATGAGATATGTAGATGAATTCAGAGATTTGCAAGATACTAACAGATCCTTGAAACACTGACATAGAAGTCCAATATCGTTTTCCTTGCCTGCAGCTTCCAGAAGGCGATTGTGTGCACTAGGGCGAAGGGGAATATTTTTATCATGAAATGTACGCACCAGCCTAAGGGCTCCTGATAGATTTCTGTCACTGCAAAGCTTATCAATATAAGTAGCACAGAGTTCCTCTCCTGAACTTTGAGAATTAGCCATAACAGAGAGAACTTCAGCCAACACGTCATCCACAATTTCTGCAGGGGAAGCCTGGGTTGAGAATGATTGGCAGCATCCAGAAAATGTAATAGCAAAAGTTGGCCAATTGAGGAGGACTCCAACTGGGATGGATTTAATACAATTCTGTATTAGAAATTAGCAGTAAATCACAACATTAAACGACCAAAGAAAAGAATGTACTGCCCTAAGATAAATAGCGAAAAGCAAGTGATTCAAGATTGGGTTCAGAACGTCTGATCCATTCAATGCCATATTTGTTAACAGAATGAGAGTCAAAATAAAAAAATATAATCTCATAATTCAATGTTGCAAAAAGAGTTTCCCGATCTCAATATGGTGTTCTCTTAGTTAATTGTGAAATGAGTCTTAACTGCCAACCTATATATTCAAATAGGCCTTCGCGGTACAAACTACAGTTCATAGCTATCCTATCTTAAACTTTATATGAGATGCTTTGAAATCAATTTCCACAAACTAAATCATACAGAGAAACTTCATTGCTAAAGCCTAATAACTTGATCACTTTGTTTAACTCCCACTTCACACGCAAACACCAATCCTACCCCATCCCCGACCCAAAAGAAAAGGAAGGAAAAGAGAACAGCCACAGACAACCATACCAAATAACATTCATACATCATGTCTCTTACCAAAGATCAAAAAACTGGATTGTTAGACCTTCGCCACCTTAATCAAAGTTCATTTCTTTTGGCTGGTTACTAATAATGACAGTAATCTTAGCACAATTGCACAACAACAAACATCCCCTATCTAACCGTTCACTTATAAATAAGCAAAAAAAAAAAAAAACACTAAATTTGTCAAGCTTCATTCCATGAAAATAAACAATAGCCTACTCCAAACACCCCAAAATATAGAGGGTAAAGACCTTTGCATACCACATAATGACATGTTTGTGACCACAAGATTAAAGCTACATATATATATTTAGCTTAAGACCACAAGATTCAAAAAGTGTTCTTTTACTTTCTTAAACTCAATATTTAGTCAAAACTAAACAAACAAACTGAGACAGAGGGAGTAAGCATTTTCAGGTAAAGAAACTAAAAACCCCAGAAGAAAAATACTCACGTCAAGCAAGAAATTTCCACACCGATGCAATGTGTTGAATGCCCGAAATCCTTTAGCAGGAGAGTGTAACCCCACAACAACACTATGGTTCAATCGATTAAAACAACAACGGCATAATAAGAAAGTTAAACTGTTCAGCTTTGCTCTGCCATTCAAAGCAGCTGCTACCATCTTTTCTTCAGAGATTTTGGGGGTTTATGAAACCCGAACTAGGGTTTTAAGGATTGAGTGGCAAAATTGTAGATTCATGTCTGTGCAGACACATTGATCATGAATTGGGGTAAAAGCCTAAAACCCCTAGTTTTCATGGCGTCTCAAAAGAGTCAATAGAAAACCCTTGCTCGCATTTTCGGCTGTGGAGGGACGGAGGCCAACGTGTATTATTGCCTATCTGATGGTTCATAAAAGAGTGGTTTTATGGTATATAGAGTAATTTTTACTAGATAGTTTAATCCTAAATTTAATAGCCGAACTAGTTATTGGTTAGGTAATTATATCTTGTAATTATAATTATAATGGTATATGTATATTTTATTATACAATTTACAAAATATTTATATAATTTACTCTACAATTTGTAATGTTTATATATTTTTCTATACTGGGTTCCGAGGAAACAATCTCTCCACCTCTAAGAAGTAGTTGTAAGGTCTGCGTGAAACAGTCTCTCCATCTCTATGAGGTAGTTGTAAGGTCTGCGTACATCCTATCCTCCCCAGACCTCATTTGTGGGATTCTACTGGGTATGTTGTTGTTGTTGTATATATTTTTCTATACTATTCGCATACAATATTTGCATAATTTATTATATAATTCCCAGTGTTTATATAATTCACCCGTAGTATTTGTAGAATTTGCATATTTGTATATGATGCTAAATACACACGTGCGAATTATACATTTTTCTTTTTATATCCTATACAAAATCTGGAAAGGATCAATTGAAATCCTCGAATTGTTTCTGCTAGACCAACATATTTCCCTGGAGAACCGGTAAATACTTCAGCTATGAAAAAGGGTTGTGATAAGAAACGCTCAATTTTTTGCGCTCTTGCTACGAGTAAACGATCCATAGGGAGCATATGTTGAATATCTATAAAAAAAGATTTTATGTTTGTTTCTTTCTCTTGTTTGAGAAAAGTCGTGAATCTAGGATATTGTGGTCTTTTACGATGAAAGAAGTTGGAATGAGGTTGTCAATAATAGATTACCTAGAGAAATCGGTGAAAGAAATTTTCACCCAAGATTTAATAGTTGGTCCATTCTCAGCTTCGGTAAGGTCCATCTTGTTGCAATAGGAATGAACAAAAACAAATAAGTTTTGGCTAATGTGATAAAAATACCAATTAGTCTTCCAAATACTTTACCCCTTTTATTTATGCCAAATAGCTCAGGAACAAATATGTACGGAATAGAAAGATTCCAACCTCCCAAGTAAAGAACTGTTACAAATAATGAAGAAACTAGTAGATTCAAATATGAAGCAATGTAAAATAAACCAAGATTCGTTAATCGGTAAAAAACTCTTTATCTATTTTTAGAAAATTAGAAGATAAGAACAAAAGACAAAGAACTGAAGAAAAATAATAAAGTTTATTATCATACATATTTTTCTCATGTAGGAGATGACTAAGTCCATTTATTTAGTTCTACAGTTCTACTT
>DF357360.1:157093-177406 GCA_000787875.1 Solanum virginianum | reverse complement strand
TAAAAGGTCATTACTTGAAAGCTACTGCAGGGACATGCGAAGAAATGATAAAAAGGGCTGTCTTTGGCAGAGAGTTGGGAGTTCCTATCATAATGCATGACTACTTAACACGTGAAAGAAGTAATGAAAGGGAAGCTCGGGGTCAAAGCGCGTTCGGGAATTGCGTTATCGGAGCCGAGCCAGGAATGGCCGTTAGTGGACGCCCACCACTTTTCACCGGTTAGAGAGGCCCTCTTTAATACATTAAGAAAAGATGTTCACAGGGGCTTAGTTGATAATGGCTGGTAGTACCCAAAAATGCCATACGCAAAAAGGAAGAGACTCATAGAATGGCAGAGGCAAATAGAGCTTTTGCACATTTTCGTTAATCCATCTTAACTTAAGATTGACTATTCTAGCGTATACTGAGGTGCTCCCCGCCGGTTGTTGGAACGACGCGAGCTCCCAAACAGATCCTCCTACATCTATATATAAACCGGGAAGAGGCCCAGGTGGCCCGACGGCGACGGGGGACACCTGGTGGGATTTTATGGGCCAAGAAACATTCAACAGTTTTCTTTGGGTGTTAACCCACGAATTCTGGCACTGTAGGTGGTTCTGGTGCAACATTCCTAAAAAATCATAAGAGTGGGCCCACAACGAGCACGGGAAGAGGCCCAGCAGCTGCGAGGACCCTGGTAGGATTTTATGGGCCAAGGAACAGGAAACAGGTGATTTTGGTAATTTTTTGTGGATGTTAGCCCAGAAATTCAACATTGTAGGGGGCTCTAACGCAACATTCTCAAAAAATCATACGGGTGGGATCGCAATGAGCCCAGAAAAAGCCCTAGGTGGCCCGCGACGACGGGGTACGCCTGGTGGAATTTTATGGGCCAAGGAATAGGAAATAGATGAGTTTAACAGTTTTCTGTGGGTGTTAGCCCATGAATTCTGGCGTTGCATGGGGCTCAGGCGCAAGATTCTCAAAAAATCATACGAGTGAGTTAGCAACAAGCCCAAAAAATAGCCCAGGTGGCCCGACGGCGTTGGCTGAGGCTTGGTAGGATTTTATGGATCAAGAAGGCCAAAACAGACGATTTCGATAGTTTTCTGTAGGTGTTAGCCTATGGATTCTGGTGCTGCATGGGGCTCCGGAGCAAGATGCTCAAAAAATCATACGAGTGGGTCAATAACGATCCTGGTAAGCGACCCAAGTGTCCCGATGGCGTTGGCGGAGGCCTAGTAGGATTTTATGGGCAAAGGAAGCTGAAACAGGCGATTTCAACATTTTTTTATGGGTGTTAGCCCATGAATTCTGGCGCTGCATGGGTTTTCGGTGAAAAATTCTCAAAATATCATACGAGTAGATCGGTAACGAGCCCGACAAACGGGCTAAGTGGCCCGGCGGCGTTGGCGGAAGCTTGGTAGACTTTTATTGGCCAAGAAAGTTGAAACAGGCAATTTTGGTAGTTTTTTGTGGGTTAACGCCCACGGATTCTGGCACTGCATAGGGCTCCGCTGTAATATTTCCAAAAAATCATACGAGTGGGTCGACAATGAGCCCAACAAGTGGCCCAGGTGGCCCAGCAGCGTTGGCGGAGGTCTGGAAGAATTTTATGGGCTAAGGAAGAAAAACAGAAGATTTCGGCAGTTTTCTGTGGGTGTTAGCCCACGGATTCTGGCGCTGCATGGGCTCTAATGCAAGATTCTCAAAAATTATATGAGTGGGTCAGCAAAGAACACGACAAGCTGCCAGGTGGCCCGGCGGCGTTGACAGAGGCCTGGTAGGATTTTATGGGCTAAGGAAGCCGAAACAGGCGATTTTGATAGTTTTCTGTGGGTGTTAGCCCATGGATTTTGGCTCTGCACGGGGCACCAGTGCAAGATTTTCAAAAAATTACATGAGTAGGTCAGAAACGAGCCGGGTAAGCATCCCAGCTGGCCCGATGGCATTGGCGGATGCATGGTAGGATTTTATGGGCCAAGGAAGCCGAAACAGGCGATTTCAGCAGTTTTCTATGGGTGTTAGCCCACGGATTCTGGCGCTATATGGGGCATCGACATAAGATTCTCAAAAAATCATATGAGTGGATCAGCAACCAGCCCGTCTAGCTGCCTAGGTGGCCTGGCGGCGTTGGCGGAGTCCTGGTAGGATTGTATGGGCCAAAGAAGCTAAAATAGGCGATAAAGCAGTTTTCTGTAGGTATGTGTCCACGGATTGTGGCGCTGCATGGGGGTCCGACACAAGGTTCCCGAAAATCATACGAGTGGGTTGGAAACGAGCTTGGCAAGCGACCTAGGTGGCCTGGCGGCGTTGGCGAAGGACTGGTAGGATTTTATGGGCCAAGGAAGCCAAAATATGTGATTTCGCCCATTTTCTATAGGTGTGGTGCTGCATGGGGCTCTTGTGTAAGATTCCTGAAAAGTCATACAAATGGGTCGGGAACGAGCTGGGCAAGCGGCGCAGGTGGACTGGCGGTATTGGTTGAGGTCTGGTAGAAATTCATAAGCTAAAAAAGTCAAAACTGGACATTTCGGTAGTTTTCTATGGGTGTTAGCCCACTGATTTTGGCGTTGTATGGGGCTCCGGCACAAGATTCCCAAAAAATCATACGAGTGGGTCAGCAACGAGCATGGCAAGCGGCCTAGGTGGCCTGACGGTGTTGGCGGAGGCTTGGAAGGATTTTATGGGCCAAGAAAGCCTAAACAGGCGATTTCGGTATTTTTCTGTGAGTGTTAGCCTACGGATTCTGCCGTTACATGGGGCTCCGGTGCAAGATTCTCAAAAAATCATACGAGTGGGTAGGCAACAAGCCCAGCAAGTGGCCCAGCGGCATTGACGGAGGCCTGGTAGGATTGTATGGGCCAAGGAAGCCAAAACATGGCCTGGTAGGATTGTATAGGCCAAGGAAGCCAAAATAGGTGATTTCAGCAATTTTCTGTGGGTGTTAGCCTATGGATACTGGCGCTGCATAGGGCTGTGATACAAGATTCTCAAAAAATCATAAGAGTGGTTCGGCAAGGAGCCCGGCAAGCAACCCAGGTGGCCCGGCGGCATTGGCGGAGGCCTTGTAGGATTTTATGGCCAAGGAAGCCGAAACAGGCAATTTTTGCTGTTTTCTGTGGGTGTTAGCCCACAGATTCTGATTCTACATGGGGATCTGGTGCAAGATTCCCAAAAAAATATATGAGTGGGTTGGCAACGAGCCCGGCAAGCGGTCCAAGTGGCCCGACGGCGTTAGCAGAGGCCTAGTAGGTTTTTATGGGCCAAGAAAGTCGAAGCAGACGATTTTGATAGTTTTCTGTGGGTGTTAGCCCACGGATTCTGGCGCTGCATGAGGGTTCGATTTAAGATTCTCGAAAAATCATACGAGTAGGTTGACAATGAGCCCAATAAATGTCCCCTTTGGCCTAGCGACGTTGGCAGAGGCCTGGTAGAATTTTATGGGCCAAGAAAGCCAAAACAGACGATTTTGACAATTTTTGTGGGTCTTACCCCACGGATTCTGGCGCTGCATGGGGCTTTGGTGCAAGATTCTAGAAATATCATATGGTTGGATCGGTAATGAGCCCGAAAAGTGGCCTAGGTGGTCCAACGACATTGGCGGAGGCCTGGTAGATATTTATGGGCCAAGGAAGACGAAAAAGGCAATTTCGATAATTTTCTGTGGGTGTTAGCCCACGAATTCTGGCGTTGCATGGCGCTCTAACGAAAGATTTCCAAAATATCATATGAGTAGGTCGTCAACGAGCATGGCAAGCGGCCTAGGTGGCCCGGCGGTGTTGACGGAGGCTTGGAAGGATTTTATAGGCCAAGGAAGTCGAAACATGCGATTTCGATAGTTTTCTGTAGGTGTTGAACCACGAATTCTTGCGCTGCATGGGGCTCTAGTGCAAGATTCCTGAAAAATCATACGAGTGGGTCGGCATCTACCCTAGCAAGCCCAGGTGGCCCAGTGGCATTGGCAGAGTCATGGTAGGATTTTATGGGCCAAGGAAGCCGAAATATGCGATTTCTACAGTTTTCTATGGATGTTAACTGACGGATTCTAGTACAGCATGGGGCTCCAGCGCAAATTTCCTAAAAAATTATATCAGTTGGTCGGCAATGAGCCGACAAGTGGCCCAGGTGGCTCTACAGTGTTAGTGGAATCCTAGTAGGATTTTGTGGGCCAAGGAAGCCAAAACATGCGATTTTGACAGTTTTCTTTGGGTGTTAGCCCATGGGTTCTGGCACTGCATGGGGCTCCAGCGCAAGATTGCCAAAAAAATCAAATGAGTGGATCTGCAATGAGTCCGGTAGGCGGCCCAGATGGCCCGGCAGTATTGGCAGAGGCCGTGTAGGATTTTATGGGCTAAGGAAGCTAAAATAAGTGATTTTGTCAGTTTTCTATGGGTGTTAGCCCACTGATTCTGATGCTGCATAGGGCTCCGGCACAAGATTTTCAAAATATCATACGAGTGGGTCGGCATGCAGCCCAGGTGGCCTGGCGACATTGGCGAAGACCTAGTAGGATTTTTTGGGCCAAGGAAGCAGAAACAGGCGATTTCGATAATTTTCTATGGGTGTTAGCCTACGAATTCTAGCGCTGCATAGGGATTCGATGCAAGATTCCCAATAGATCATACGATTAGCTTGGCAACGAGCCCGATAAGTGGCCTAGGTTGCCGATGGCTTTGGCAGAGGCCTGGTAAGGAAGCCGAAATTGGCAATTTTGACAGTTTTCTGTGGGTGTTCCGTATGGATTCTTACGTTGCATGAGGCTCCGGTGCAAGATTCTCAAAACATCATATGAGTGGGTCGGCAGCGAGCCAGTAAAGCGGCCCAGGTGGCTCAAAGGTAATGGCGGAGGCCTGGTAGGATTTTATGGGCCTAGGAAGCAGAAACAGGCAATTTTGATAATTTTCTGTGGGTGTTAGCCCGCGGATTCTGGCACTGCGTGGGGCTCTGGCGCAAGATTCCAAAAAAATCATACGAGTAGGTCGACAACGAGACTGACAAGCAGCACAGGTGGCCCGACAGCGTTGGCGGAGGCTTGGTTGGATTTTATGGGCCAAGAAAGGTGAAATAAGCGATTTCGAACGTTTTCCATGGGTGTTAGCCCACGAATTCTAGCGCTGCATGGGGCTCCGATATAAGATTCCCAAAAAATCACACAAGTGGGTTGGCAATGAGCCTGGCAATCGCCCTAGGTGGCCCAGGGTGTTTGGCGGAGGCCTAATAGGATTTTATGGGCCAAGGAAGCCGAAACAAGCAATTTCAACAGTTTTCTGTGGGTGTTAGCCCACTGATTTTGGCGTTGCATGAGGCTCCGACATAAGATTCCCAAAAAATCATAAGAGTAGGTCAACAACGATCTCGGCAAGCTGCCCGGTGGCTTGACGGCGTTGGTAGAGGACTGGTAGGATTTTACGGGCCAAGGAAGCCAAAAGACGCGATTTCAGTAGTTTTCTGTGGGTGTTAGCCCACAGATTCTTTCGCTGCATGGGGCTCTGGCGTAAGATTCTCGTAAAATATACGAGTAGGTCGATAGCGCACTCGACAAGCAAGCCAGGTGACCCAGCGGCATTGGCGGAGGCCTGGTAGAATTTTATGGGCCAAGAAAGTCGAAACAAGCGATTTCAGCAATTTTATGTGGGTGGTAGCCCAAGGATTCTGGCGCTGGATGGGGCTCCGGCGCAAGATTCCTAAAAAATCATACGAGTGGCTCGGCAACGAGCCCGTCAAGTGGCCCAGGTGGCCTTGCGGCACTGGCGGAGGCCTGGTAGGATTTTCTGGGTCAAAGAGGCTGAATTAGGCGATTTCGACAGCTTTTTATGAGTGTTAGCCCGCGAATTTTGACACTGCATAGGGCTTCGGCGCAAGATTCTAGAAAAATTATATGAGTGGGTCAGTAATGAGCCCGACATGAGGCCCAGGTAGCCTGACGGTGTTAGAGGAGGCCTGGAAGGATTTTATGGGCCAGGGAAGCCGAAACAAGCGATTTCGACAGTTTTCTGTGGGTGTTAGCCCATGAATTCTGGTGCTGCATGGGGCTCCGGTGCAAGATTCCTGAAAAATGATATGAGTGGGTCGGCAAAGAGCCTGGTAAGTGGCCCTGGTAGCCCAGCAGCGTTAGTAGAGGCCTGGTAGGATTTTATGGGCCAAGGAAGCCGAAACAGGCGATTTCAGCAATTTCTATGGGTCTTAACCCACGAATTCTGGCGTTGCATGGGGCTCCGGTGCAACATTCTCAAAAAATCATACGAGTGGATTGGCAACGAGCCCGATAAGCGGCCTAGATGGCCCGACTGCGTTGGCGGAGGCCTGGTAGGATTTTATGGGCCAAGAAAGCCGAAACAAGTGATTTCGTCAGTTTTTTATGGGTGCTAGCCCACGGATTCTGGTGTTGGATGGGGCTCTGTCACAACGTTCCCAAAAAATCATAAGAGTGGGTCGGCAATGAGCCCGGCAAGCGGCCCAGGTGGCCCGGCGGCGTTGGCAGGAGGCCTGGTAGGATTTTATGGGCCAAGGAAGCCGAAACAGATGATTTCAGCAGTTTTTCTGTGGATGTTAGTCCACAGATTCTAGCGTTGCATGGGGCTCCGGTACAACATTCTCAAAAAAAAATATGTGTGGATCCGCCACGACCCCAGAAAGAGGCCCAAGTGGCCCGGCGGCATCGGTGGATGCCTGGTTGGATTTTATCGGCCAAGGAATAGGAAACAGACGATTTCGACAGTTTTCTATGGGGTTAACCCACAGATTCTGGTGCTGCAGGGGCATCCGACGCAGCATTCCCAAAAAATCATACTAGTGGGCCCAAAATGATCTCGAGAAGAGCCCAGGTGGCCCGGCGGCGATGAGAGACACCTGATGGGATTTATAGGTCAAAGAACAGAAAACAGACGATTTTGGTAGTTTTCTGTGGTTGTTAGCCCACGGATTCTGGCGCTGCAGGGAGCTCCGGCGTAATATCTTTGAAAAATTATACAAGTTTATCCACAACAATCTCGGGAAGAGCTCCTGGTGGTCCGGCGGTGGCGGGGGACGTTTGTTGAAGGTTATGATGGAAGTGGGAGGTGGGATGAATTTTCTTTTATTTTATTGAATTTGGGAGATAGGAGAGGGGAGTAGGGAGGAAAAAATTATTTTTTTAATTTTTCATTAGAAAAAATTTTGGGAGTGGGAATGTCGGTTTAAAAAATTAACTTTTTTTTTTATTTGGGGGGGTAGGGTGAAAAAATTTAACGCTTTTTTTAATGGTGGTGAAAAAATTTAACTTTATTTTTTGATTTTTTTAAAAAGTATTTGGAGGTAGGGGGTCCGATGGGTCTTGGAGATGTTTTTTTAAGTAATTGGGATAGAGTGTGGTGTAGGGGACGAGTGAGGGGCGGGTAGAGTGGGCAATTTTTTCTTGATATTTTCTAATTTAAAAATTATGAGTGATAGAGGTGCGGTAGAGTGGGGATAAGGGTGGGAGTGGTGGGTAATAGCGTAAGAAAGTAGAAAAAATTTAAAAAACTTTTAATGAAATTATTTGGGAGTAGGGTTGGCATGATAGAGAGAGCATTAACAATCTAGCTTTGATTTAATTTTTTTTTGGCTTCAAGAGAATAAAGTAGGTTGGAACCATTTTTACCCAAATCATATTAGACCAAATCCACATTTACCCATATTTTATATGGATGAATTGCAATCCAATCCATTTGAATGAAGTGGAGGAATCACGAAAGTGGTCATGATGTGGTCTTATTTTCTTCTCTTCTTAAAGATGCAGTCTTAATTCCTGTTTGTATGGAAATCCGATTCAATCCACACATTTGTCACCTCTACTGAGAAGTATACAGAGGAGAGAAGTATATAAGATGACATGAAAGCCAAATTGACAATGGCTTATCCTATTTTTAGGAATTCAAAAGGATGAAAGATGAGAAAGACGGCGGTTGGTTGAGTATACAACAACAACATACCCAGTGAAATTTCACAAGTGGGGTTTGGGGAGGGTAGACGCATACCTTACCACTACCTCATACAAGTAGAGAGGTTGTTCCCTGGAAAACATCATGTTCCTATGTGTATTCCGGAAATCAAAGCTACAATGGCGTGATCAATGCGAGATGGTGATATATTTGTGTTATTTGTATTTTGATTCTTTCATTTCAATATGGAGTTACCTGATCCATCTTCGTGGATTATTTATCTTGTGTTTTGTGACTGTTACTCGTTTCAGTTGATGGATGAAACAGTGTAATCCCTACTTCTCAGAAGCAGAAGTGGAAATAATGGAGGGAGATATTAGTAGTGGGGCTGCAGATAATCACACAGAGGATGCTAGCAAAATGGAGACACAGTTCAATAACTTCAATATTGAGAGTAATCATGTAAAACAGAACGGAATTTATGATGGTTACCAACATATAGGTGATAGCCATGATGATCTTGAACAAATGCTCATAGAACTTAATTTCCAGAATGAATATCTGAAATCTCAGATTGTGGGGTGGCAAAACACCTACACTTTGATGAATCTGGCCAACAAATTAAAACGGTTGCGCATGAAAATGTGGCTAGTGATAATTCAGAAGACCTTAATGAGAAGATCAAATCTTTGAATAGGGAACTCTTGGAGGAAAAGCAAACACGAGGTGCTGCTGCAGAGGAAGCACTAAAGCATGTTCAAACTCTATATTTAGAAGATGACACAAAGGTCCAAGAATTATCTGTCAAAGTTGCTGAAGGTTGTGATTTGCTTTGAGTTCCATTTTCTTGTTTAATGTTTCTTCAATTTAATATCAAATAACGAACTTAGGTTTGATGATAAGTTCTAAAAGTGTGGTGATGTACTACTATTGGTAGTTGTAGATTCTTTTGGTTTTCTTTTTTTATTCAGTAAATAAAGCAAATATGCTATTCTGAAGTCTATAAATGGTTTGTTTCAATAGTGCAACATAAGATGGATCAGGAAATAAAAGAACGCGATGAGAAGTACTCAGAGCTAGACTAGAAGTTCAACAGACTTCATAAACGAGCAAAGCAGCATATTCAAGAGGTGCAGAAGGTAAATTCTGAGCTTATCCTTCATTAAAACTTGGTTTTTTACATCTACAAAACCTTCTGACTTCTAGCAATACCTTCTCTAGATAACTGTATATTGTAAAGCAACAAATGAAACTGGGGAGAACTTTTGACTATGGATGGTTTTCATCTCCTTCATATTTTACTACTCTTTTCTTTATGAATCGTCCAAAGATGCAAAGAGGCTTCACTTCCATCAGTCTTTCTTCCTTATATCCATCTTCCTTGCCCTTCAGCTTATCGTTGCTTTTGCACTTGTGGTCGCCCCTGATATATTTAGCAGGGAGTACTATGGACCGTAACTATGACATGAAACTACCTGCTAAAAAACAAACAAAAAGAAATCTTACACAGAGCTAAACTACTCTTCCTTATAGGTTAGGATGACTGCTTAGTAGTTGGCACCGGTGTTGATGGTAAAGTTACTTATGCTCAATAGACTGTCCCTTAGCTCAAAAAAATGTGACTCTGCCTTTCATGAATCACAGTATTGTGAAATGGTTTAAGGGCTGCTGATTAAGATTTGATTGTGTCCTTGAGAAAACAAGTCCAAAAGTAGAGAACAATTGTCTGAACTTAAAGGGTGACCATGAAAGCGCTGTTTGAATGAAGTGGAGGAATCACGAAAGTGGTAATGATGTGGTCTTATTTTCTTCTCTTCTTAAAGATGCAGTCTTAATTCCTGTTTGTATGGAGGATTGGGTGACTTTTGGGGAGAACCATACTTTGTAGGATTCTCCTTTTTTTGGTATACCACTTGTATACGGCCATGTACGCCTTGTTATTATCAATGAAATCTTTTACTTTATTAAAAAAAAAAGTTCTGACTGAATTTGGAGATAAAGATAAAAATGCTGTGGACAAGTTATTCAAGTTGTACATTAATTGTTTAAAAGTTTATCATTTTTAAAGAGAATCAGGATGATTAACTGTTCCTTGTCGAAATTCTGTTTCTTTAGGAAAAAGATGATCTTGAGGCCCAGTTTCGTGAGGTCAATGAGAAATCCGAGCGCACGTCCTCTCAACTGTCCGCGTTGCAGCAAGAGTTGGAACGCAGCAGAAAACACGCTCAGGAGGCATTGAAAGCAATGGATATGGATAGGCAACAGTTACGAAGTACCAACAAGAAGTATGCTCTCCTCGTGAACTAAGTTGATACTGCTCCTCCACAAGTGATTTTGATGGATTATCTATTTATTGTTTGGAATAGGTTTAAGAAAAAAAAGGAAAAAGAACAAAGAGATATCATCAGAGCTACCTGTCTACAACTTCTTGATTGAGATACAACACTATCGCTGGAGCTCTTCAAGTGTCCACGTACTAAATGAGAAAATAACTTTTTAACGTAATCACCTAGCATTTTGTTGATCTGTCTTATCTTGTTCACATCGAGATTGCTTGTAGTAATATAAGAATATGTTCTCAATTTTGACGGAAACCAAGTTTTTATTAAATAGTTGTCTTAGGCTTTGGACTTGTCAATTTTGATACGATACAAAGCTAGATCATGTCAACTGGTCCCGGATGTTCTATTGATTTCGTTATTATCAATAAATTCAGTGTTACTTTTCTGAATGTGAAGTTTTCTTTTAGATTTTCTAGTCTTAAGATGCTTTCTCTCATTATTTATTTTCAGTTCACAAATTTTTTTATTTTTAGGCTCAGAGACAATATTGAAGAGTTGCGCCGTTCTGCCTGAGCTCCACTTCTAGAGAAAGAGCAGGTGTGCACCCATCAGAGAGTTCACATCTTGTATCAAGTTAATTGCCTATAATTAGATAGCGTCAATTGTTTTATCTCTTCTTGAGTCAATCTAATGTCCTAACCTGTCTTCTATGTATTTCTTAAATCCTTTTGGTATTTGTATTCAATTTTATATACATACGTGGTGAAGCTCTTTGTTGAAGCAGGAATATAGCCTGCCACATGGCGCTCCCACCTGATGCGCACACACCCGTGAGAAAAAAAAGAAGAGACAGAAAAGAAGAAGATGAAGGTGGAACAAGGTAGGAAGAAATAGGACTGGGTTGCACCATTACTAATCTACTTATCATGTTTGGTAAAGTAAAGAAAACTTGAGAATCCTTATACCTTCTGCATCATAGGTTGAAAAGGAATAGGAGAATCCTTTAATGGAGTATCTATAAAAGCACTTCAAAATTCCAGTAACTGCATTCTATCCAGTTTAGTAGATTCAACTACAAACGTAAAGGAAGAAATTAGACAGGTAATTAACAAGTGAAATAAACTTAAAATAAACTTAACTATATGACTGTCATCCTTGAGTTTAGAGAGCTGTGAATGTTTGTCCCTTGCTATGTGAACAGGCATCCTATTCGAAATTGAAAGACTTATTTTGAATGTATCGTAAAGACATGATAAGCAATCTACTTACAATGAATGTGAATCACATCCAATTAGTTACAATTCACAACAGAAATGTAGAGATCTGCAGACCAAGAAACATAAAGATAGCGAATCTGCCTCTGATCTCCGGAAGGAGCAGCAGTGGTAGTTGGCTCATTGCCTCATGCCAACTGCCACCGTAGACATTGACATGGACGGAGGATGAAGCAACAAAAGAAGGGCTTTATCTTATTTCTGTAGCTATGTTATTAGTGCATTTGCATAATATGATGAAAATTTTTGCTGTCGGTGTTGCTACAAAGAAAATGCTGCTTAACAAATCCATTTTCTAGCCAAGCTTTACGAGTTCTTGCAAAGACCTGAACATGTTTTTTATAGCAAGTTTCACAGGAATTATTTTCCATAATGTAATAAGAAAAGGTCTTTTTTGTCTATTAAGCCACCATAATAATGTAGGGAAGACTCCAAGGGGAAGGATACACAAATCTAGACTGGAGAAATACTAATATCAGAGCTACATTGACTTCAACTGCCAAAATGCTTCAGCCCCTTCCACCTTAAGAAGCTGCCCGGGAGCCAGGGAGTAAGTATAAAGATCACATTAGTTACAAGGATGTAGGAGATGACTAAAAAAAAATAGCATAAGAACTCAACCTCAAGGGAAGACCTTAAGCCACTGAGATACCTGTTAGAGGTGGAAAATGACAACTTTCTTTGGGAGTCAATTGTTTTAACTTAACAATTTTAGATGTATCATGAGACTCTTTAGGAGTACAACAACATACCCAGTGGAATCCCCACTAACTCATAGAAGTAGAGAGGCTGTTTCCCGGAACCCTCGTCTCAAAAACCAATAAGCAGAATAAACAAGAAAATTTCCTTCAAGATAAATGAAAAAAAGAACTTGCTGCTGTGAAAGGCATAAAGCAGAGGGTATGTCAAATACAGGGCTCAAAAGGAGATACCACAAAAAAGAAAGGTGATTCTACAGCTGAATGGTCCTGTTAGTATTTTCCATCCAATGTAAGTTAGCAATTAATAGGCATCCAGATGATCATAAAGGAAAAATTCCTCCAACCTTGCAGGTATATTTTTGAGTGAATTCTATGAAAAATAAACATTTTTTTATGGGGCATATGATCCTTCTCCATCCATTTTTCTATACATTTTACTAAGAGTAAGATAGCTACAACAGTCTCACACCAGGCTAGTGCACAACATTTATGATCCTTCTCCATCCATTTTTCTATACATTTTACTAAGAGTTAGACGGCTACAACAGTCTCACACCAGGCTAGTGCAAAATAATCACCACCATTAACGAATTTTCCCTCTCAATCAAAGCTCTCACGTACTTAATATAAGTCATAACTTCCATTACCCCAAAAAGAGAAAAAGTCAGTTCTTAAAGCTTAAAACAATTATGGAAGGTAGTCTTTGCACCCACTTAATCATGAAAATGCATGTATAAAGACATAAATGTTGTGTTCATTATCTTGGTATAAACACCATGTATTCATGTAATTGGGATGAAACAACTTGCCTGATCAAAGGCAAAATCAAACATGTAGCGCAAACGGTGCTGCAAGATGTTCTTGCTGGTGGCAGATTGGTAGGCTAAATCAAATGCCTGAGCTCCGGAATACACAAATCCTATGACATTCACTGACATACAGTACCTGTCAATGCAATTCACCTACCAATATTATCATTCATAACTAACACTATAGGTGGGGAGAAAACGACCAACCTAACTAACGTTGTCCTTTTTGACACTTGAGGACATAAGGTCGATAATACACAGACTTTTCCAACAAGAGTGCAGCATGTAATAGAAATCTTAAAAGTCATTAATATAGATCTTATATTATCACCAAAAGTGAATTATAAAGCACAGAAGTAAGTTTCTTCCTTACAAAATTCTAAAATAGGTGAAACAAAGCAATAGTATGTCAACATCTTCCATAGTAGAAACAACTTGGCCACATTATTCATATTGTACCAAACATATTATCAGAAGCTAGAATGAACAAATATTAACGGCAGGACTGAAAATTTAAAGATCATGAAAAGGGTGAGCTCCCTTTATTTCACATTATTACTCTTCAGCATCTTCATCAGCAAAACTGAGAACTTGACACACTGATGGCTCCTTATCTTCATCATTGCTGAAAAAGGTTTTCTTGCCTATCAATTCTACCACTCTTTTGGCAGGTCCAGAATCCCTAGGAGTCTCACTGGCGGTGCACCGAGTAATCCTAATTCTAGGAAGCAATTCACGCTTCACAGTAATGCTCAATGGAGATTTCTCACTCTCTGTACTAGCATGAACTACTATCTCACAAGGAATTTCCCATCTCTTTTTCACCCTGCTTTCAGTACCCAAATTCTTGTTTTCTGTTTGAGAAACACGCGTTTTCCCTACAGATATAGATCGTTTCTTTTCGTTTCTCTTAGTCTCATCCTTATCATTCTCAGGCAAAGACCTCTTTCTCACTACGGACGACTGATTCGTGCTTTGATTGTACCGACTAGCCACAACCCTCCCTGGCCTTTGAGGCTTCTTGCTAGACTTTTCACCGTCTTTGAATAGCTTCTTCGGCTGAACTGAACTCAGAAATGCATCATCCTTCTTCAGATGCTTCTTTGATGCAATTGTAGTAACTGCCTGCCTTGAAGCCATAGTTCTTGCTGCAGCTTTTCTTGATTTAGGACTAACACTTGAACTTTTCCCCCTTTCTTTCTCTTCTTCAATCTCTTGAAGCTTCCAAAAGCAAGACTTTCGCCTGTTTTGTATTGGCTGGATAGGTGTGATCATCTCCTGTTTGCCCAATTGTCTTCCCTTTGTCCCTGCAAAAATCTCTGATGGCCCAATACTCAACCCTCTACGCGTTCCAGCGAAAATCTCAGATGGTCCTAAACTAAGACCCCTTCTTCTCTGCACCGTTGTTTTCGCACTCATTGATGGACTCTCTTCAATCTTTTTCTTCTCCGCTGCCACCTTAACACTCATTTTTGGCTCCATAAACTTTGCTGCCACAACCCTCCCTCTCTTTTCAACAATCTTGAAACTTTTTTCAGCCTTTTCAATTCTCAATGCCTCTAATCTTGAATTCAATCTACTAATCTCCATTTCAATTTCTTCAATTTCCTCATCAATCCTCTTCTCATCATGGAAATCATTACCCTTTCCACTCTTTATACTTGTCATACTCATCTCATCTGTACTCTTCTTGGAAATGGGCTTGTTTGATTTGAGTCTTGAATTCTCCAGAGCCCCATTTGGATTCAGTGGCTTGAAGGGTATCGAAGATGACAGATTAACAGATGAAGAATTCTCAAACGAAGGAGTCTGATTCTCCTTGGTTGAAACATCAGATTCAAAGGAATCCGATAACCAAGAACGTTTCAGTGAAGAAAAATCTACAGAATCTCCATTATCAAAGGCAGCATTGTTCCATATCTGAACATCTGCTGGATTAATCCCTTCTGGGTATTGTAAAACACTCATTTTTCTCTAATGGGTTTCAAAAAATTTCACAAAAGAAGTAGCAAAAAGATGAATCTTGAAGGTTTCTTGATGTAGAGATGAGAAAAAGTGGTTCTGAATTGGGGAAAATTGTTTCAGCCTTTTTGTATTTTCAAGTTTTTGACCGTTGGAGACAGGGGAATCAAACGTTGGATTGTCCGCTCCATCTTGGCCGTTGGATATTAAACGGCTCAAATTGACGCTCCGATTTTGATTTAAAGGCTGAAAAATGGGTCATTAACGGTGGTTAAGTTCGGATTTAACACCGTGCTAACGCTCCTCCTTCCATAAGGGGAAACGATAATATGTGTACACAATCTAATCACATAGTTGATTAACCTTTTCTATTAGGACATTATATTATTTCTATTATTGAACTAAGTCACAAGAGCCCGCGCCAATATGGGCGGAACACGTGTTATTTTCTTGTCTCAATTTATGTAATATTAATATATTTTTTTTATATATTTTAAATTTTAAGTTGTTAATTATTGATATTTACATCATATTTTATGTTATTTTTAAATAATATGTTACTTATTTTTCACTTCATATTGCACATATAAAATTTTGAGAATCAATCAAAATTTATATTTATTTTTTAAAAAATAAATATTTTAAATTGTTAATAGCTGAAACAACTAGAGAAATAATTTATTTCGCCCTACTTGTGAGGTTAGATAGAAATACTTGAAATGAAAACAATTATTTGAATTGGAATGAAAACTTAATACTATGAATAAAATTAGAGAAAATATTTATTTGTAAATACTATAAATGTGAAGTTTAATTGTCTCCTTCAATAAATAATTATATTAAACAAAAAAATTTTTTTAGAACATATATCCTAATACCATTTTAGAGGTGAAGATATTATTTTAGATAGACCTTTATAATAATCTACGAATCTTTACTTAACTAATTTTATTAATCATTATATTTATATTAAATTGAATCCAATAATTAACAATCGTAATACTCTATTTTAATAGCTAAACTACCAAATAAGCAAATACAATACAATTAAAAAGATTTGTTTAACTATGAACTATATATTATATAGTTTTTTTTTAATCTATACAAATGCAAGATGTATTAAATAAATGAAGTCAAATCACTATTATAAATAAAAGTTCCTAATTATTGAAGTTCCATAATTTTCTTAATGTATGTATCAATAAAAGTAATTATCAGACTTTCTCCACTTAAAAATTAAATTTGATTTTCATAATTTCTATGATATGTTGAAGTTTATTCTCTTAATGTATTTTGAGCTTGGATGGTCATTAATAAAATAATTTAATATTATATATTTAATATTTCTTTAGTAGAGTTTAGATTTATTTAAATTTAATAATTTATAAAATTACTTAATTAAAAAACTGCAAGTAATGATTCATAAGTTATTAAATCTGTGTAACAAGAGAATGCAATATTAAGATTAATGTGTGATCGTCCTGAATTGTTGTTAACTAACGTTGACACTTATGAGCTATATGATTTTATTTTATTTTTTGATAAGAAGAAAGATAATTTTATATATTAACTAAATAAAAAATCATTGAAATTTGAGGTATACTCCACTGTCTGATCATCATGACCGGTATATTTTGAGTTTTAATTATTATATTAAAATATTCTCATAAAGTTTTACTCCCTCTGTTCATCTTTACTTGGTCCCTATACTATTTTGGAATATCCAACAATACTTGTCCACTTAATAAAATCAAAAGATAATTTTACACTTAGTTCCTAATTTACTCTTATCATTAATTATAGTCATTTCCTCATTACGTTTTTCAAAACATAATATTTATTATATTCAAAAGGTACCTTGGTAAAATTATCCATCATTTACTATTTTTTAATTCATGTGTCAAGTCAATAAAGGTCAAGTAAAGTTGGACGGAGAGAGTATCTAAATGAATTTAAACTTACACAACAATTAATTAAAAAAATTAATTAAAGGTCATATTAATAGTAAATATAAGTGATGATCAATAAATTTTGGAAAAACTAAGCTTGTATCCCTTTAAAGCCAACTACTTACATTTATATACCCTTTTACATCTTGTACTCCCATACTATTAAAATTTTGCCCCCCTAATATTTAAATTTGCACGCTAACGTCATGCTAACATCATCACTGCTCATATGATATATCAATAGGGTATACATATACCAACATGGTATCACAAATGATTAAGCTCAATCCTATATGATACCGATATGATATAAATATATCTACAGAGTATATAATGAATATATTTTCTACTAATTTAGAGTTTAATAATATCTTTACAATGTGTACACTTATTATGCTATAAATATACTGACATAGTATATAATAATATATTTCTACTAATTTAGAGTTTAATAATTATTTTATTTGTTTCTTAAAAAAAATCTTATATACCAATTGGATATTAATATACCATCAGAGTATCACAAAGGATTGAACTCCTTCTGTATGATACTGGTATGGTATATATATACTATCAAAGTATATTTCATAGTATTTATGTTGACATCAACTTGACGTTAGCACACGAAATAAAAAGGGGTAAGTAGATAGAAAGGTAAATAGTTTGGGTAATGGGTACATTAAGGGTAAATAGTTTAGATTGGGTCTATTAAGGGTAAATAATTTCAAATTAGGTTTATTTTGTGTACTTTTTTCATAAAATTTTAAATCGACATAATATAAGGGTACAAGATTACAACAATAATGTATGAGTCTCTTAGATTATCTTTAACTAAGGTCGACAATTATGCTCTATATGATTTTTATTATTTTTATAATGATACATTGTCTAACATATTTTAAAAGTTTTAAACGTTGACTTTCGTTGTTGGAATATTTTTAAATCATATTAAAAAATTTATCCAAATACATGATGTAAGTTTATTTTAACATAATAACTATTGAAATACTTAAATATATATTACATTACTAACAAAGTTATCAAATCGGAAAAGACTACAACATTTTGTAATGTTCTTGAATTGTTATTAACTAGGCTTGACATAAATCGACTATATTCTTTTTTATAATTTTTAATACGTTGATGCCTACATTCCAAATATGATTTTTGACTGGCCTTAATAAAATCAAAATTATATTTAATAACTTATTTAAATATATAATTTAAATTTATTTAAATATAATAATTAATTAAATAATTTAATAAAAAATTATTTACAATGTTTAAGCAAAATGATTCTGAAAAAAAATCAAATAGTTTTGTAATATTTCTACAAATATTTTTACAATTGTTTTGTAACATTACTTGTCATATTTTATTTCTACGAGTAATGTAACGAAATTCATAGCATTATGGAATTTGTAACCCTCTACAAATATTTCTTTTTTATATTTGATTATGGAATAACTAAATAATTAATCATTAATTATTTTCAATGTATTGAAATAATGAATGAAAATTATATTTAATAATTTTTAAGAGAAAGGGTAAAAGTTTTCAGGAAAAACTACTTTGTAGTGTGAACATATCTTTTCTTTCATCGTGGCCAAATAGCATTTTCCCTAAAAATAATTGTTCACCAATATATTTGTCTATTTTATTAAATCAAGAGATGGTTTCACAGTTAGTTTCTAATTTATTCTCATCATTAATTATAGTCATTTGCTTGTTATATTTTTCAAGACATTGTATTTATTGTTAATGAAAAATATTTCTACAAATAAATTTACATTATCTTAATGTCATATTAGAAACTAATACATTATTTTCAAGTAACTAAACTAGTAATAAGAATGTATGAATACAAGTAACTAATACAAATGATAACCATGATCTGAGCTATCAACATCTGAATTGCTACTACCTTGATGACTATTCTTCTTCATCACTTTCATTTCTTCAACTCTACTTGTCTCACTCTTTGGAGTTTCCCCTTTCATTTTCTTATGTTCCTCTCTTTTTTTTCTCCAAACGCTTTTTCTTTTCCATTGTCTCACTAGCAAAACCCCCAAACTTAGAAACACAACCATAGTGCACCCTACTCCTATGATCACAACCTCACCTAACACCCAATTAGCCCCTTTTCCTTGTGGCAATATTGACCATATTGCAGCTATATAAGCTGATGCCATACAAAATGCAGAAATCCACATGACTTTATGCGTCGCAACCATTAGTTTCATCATTGTTCTTCTCTTGAATGCGATAACACTAACAAGGACATTAACAATTCCAAGAGAAAGGAAAAGTGCCACAATATTACATACCAAAAACACCTTAAAGGGTGTTGATTTACCCAATAAAGCTTTTCCACTTTGTTGATTAAATCCACCAGGAGGATTAATACCAGCTGCAAATGTGACAGTTGCTATTAGTACTGCAACTATTGTTATCGTTTTTCTTGCATTTCTTAGACCTTCACTTTGAAGCTTGATTTTTTCTGTTCTAGTACCGCGATAATCATTCATGTGCTTCCTTTGATGATGATGATTATTATAATACGAATGTTGAGACGATGAGGACGGAGACTGAAGACTAGTAGTTTTTCTTCTTGTCCATGATGATCCCAAAATTGGTGATACAGCTACCTGTTGGATGTCCTGAAAATTTGGTGGTAATTGATCGCATCTTTTAGCACCAGCTTCTTGTAATGCTGGAATGATTGCAAGAGCACCAGAGTTACTTGCATCTGCTTCAACTACATCTAGCGCTGTATATCCTTTTTGATTCAAAGCATTTACTTCAACACCAAGCTTAAGTAGATAAATAATCATCTGAAGAGATAACAAGTCATGCATAATTAGTTTTGCAATCCATGAAACGTTGTTAAATTCTATATCATTAGTTAATAGTTGGATCCACTTATGCCATTTATACTCTGTTTCTTCTGTCTCAATTTGTGTATTAATTGCAAATTCAGACATTAAATTTTGTACAAGTACAATGATCATTTATGCAACAATTGACTTTTAATCTTGTGTTAATTGTAAAGAAAACTTACTGTGGTGAGTTTCCTAACGGTAGCCAAATGTAGAATGTTATTTCCATCCGTATCTTGAAAATTCATTAGATTTGACACATCAAGAGACTCCATCAAGAACTTGAGTACTTCAAAGTGGTTGTTCTTGACAGCCAAATGAAGAATTGTCTCTCCATGTTTTGTGATCATTTCAGCAGATTCAAGACTCACTGAGAGTATCTCAGCAATAATGTTCACTCTTCCTTTAATCACTGCCCAATGAAGTGGAGTTCTGCCTTCATTATCTTGTAAACTAGAAAGATCCATGTCCAGCTTTAGCAACTCTCTTGTTATATCTAAGTGCCCTTTGCTGCATGCTATATGTAAAGGATTGCATCCATTCATCAACTCATCCTTTTTCCAAGCAAAATCGGAT
>DF357360.1:138182-152885 GCA_000787875.1 Solanum virginianum | reverse complement strand
AATCTAGTGTTAAGTAAATCGGTAATTAAGTTAAAATTGGTAGTAGTATACTAAAATAAATTTGGAATTTTTAATTTTTATATCGTGCGATGTGATTAAATATTTTATCTTAGGAAATATAGCTATTTTGCTCCTTGAATTATTATCACATTCTCATTTTAATTTTTTTTTGTGTTATTTTGACTAATTATATTTAATTTTTAATTATTACTTCCTCGGTCCTATTTTAACTTAATTTATAAGGCAATGCACACATATTAAGAAAAACATTCAAAGATAAACTTTAAATCATACTTTCTATTGTTGTCTTTTCAATAAATGAAAGAGCAAATATTAAAAAAGTTTCAAATATTCACATTGAATTTTGAACAAATCACCTATTTTGAATATTAAAAAAAATATAAAAATTAATTTTTAAATTAATTTGAGACGGAGAAGGCATAAAGGTGTGCTTTTGACCCATAGAACTTATGTAAGTTAAGAAACTTAACAGAATTATTATTTAAAAACAGGAAATTAAATAAAGAAAAAGGTGGAGCATAAGAATGTGATGGAGTAAAGGGTTCCTTCTTGGAAATTCCCCAGAATATATATATATAAGATGAAAAACTGAAGAAGTAAAGCCTGTTCTGAAGAATTAATATTGAAAATTCAAAGAACTAGAAGCTTGTTTTCAATAAATCTATGTTTTATATTTACTTCAATCAATTGCATTGAGACTTAGTTTCTTAATAATTTTCTTTTCTTTCACTGATGTAAAGGAAGGTTATTTAAATTTAATTTGCAACAAATTTCGATCACAAGTAAAATATAAAGAAATATAATTTTATTAATAAGCCTCATGTGGATATAAATCTATTTCTTCTTTGATTCTTCTCTTAGATATTTTTGGAATGTAATATGATTTTGACCCCCTTGAACATATTTTGATCTCTTCATAAATATTTTCATAATTTGTGAGATATTTGAAATTTCAATCTCTTTATGAATACCCAAAAATTTATGAGATATTTGAGATTTTTAATCTACTTATAAATATTTCCATAATTTGAGAAATATTTAATATGCCTTTTCAAAAAAATATACCCTTTATATAAGATTCATCTTATAAAGTTCTACAAAATTTCAATATCTACCTACACTAACTATCACGTAAAGTAAGGTTGTGGCTTAACGTGTGAAAGCTCATTTTCACCAATTTATTCTTTATCTTTCATTATTGAAAAGATGAGGGAAAAAATGATTTTCTGTAAAAAAAAAATGTTAATTCTTACAAAACTAAATAGATAAGGTCGGAATGTGAAGAAGAGAAGAAACGAGATGGTGGCGGCTTTTATTTTTATGATTTAAGAGGAGAAGACAAATGACCTACTCTCTCTAATGCTTTATCTTAAGGTTTCTGTTTTTGTGTAATATTTTTAATTTCTTACTCTTTGATCCCTCCTATATTTATAAATAAATGGTCCTTAATATATATTATTTCATAAAATTAATATATAAATGATATTGTTCTTCCTATTTTCCTTTGATAGTTAATGAGCTTTGAAAAATATATTTAATTAACTAGAACTAAAAAAATAATTAATGTATATTAAATAAGAGTAAACTAGTAAAGTCATATTTTTTTAATGCAAGTGTCATCACAAAAGGTGACATATAAACGAAACCAAAGGGAGTAAAAGAAAAAGATTTTCTTAATGAGAGGAGGTTGAGAAGGAAATAAATTCACTCTCTAATAAGAGCTACGAAAGCTGCTGAAGCTATTGGACGATATGCCTGCTTCAACTGCTTGCTTGATGCTTCTCCTCCTACTTTATTACATGCGGTCCAATCAAAATATTCTATCGACTTTGATGTGCCTGCTTCAGCTACTTAATTATATTCCTTCAGATGTTGCATCTCCTCTTCCTTCATTACGTGCGACCCAATCAAAATATTTTGTCCGCATTAACATGACTGCTTCAGCTACTTAATTTTATATTTCTTTAAGAACTTCAACTATGATTTTATTATATTATCTCTAATAAAATATTTTTATTGATTCCGTGCTTAATATCTAGCGTGAACATATCCACACTAGTATCTCTAATCTATGGACTATTATTTCTCACTTGGAAAATACCTCATAATTCACAAAGGGAGACATCAATATCAATCAAATATGACCTCACCTCTTACATCAACACTTTCTTCATTAAAATTTACTTTTTTTGGTTGACTCGAAAGTCGTTCATACTTTTCTTTTATTTATGCCACCCAAATCTTGCTTAAAGCAATGACGGGAACATAATTTAGTACGATCAAATTCTATTTATTTATATTTTTAGATGGTGTAAATAGTACTCCCATGTGAACTCTATGACTTTTTGAGTTGGATTAATGAAAAAAGAAGAGATTTTGTCCCATACTGAAAAGGAGAAAAAAAAGAATTTATTTGGTATATAAATGCAAAAACATTTTTATATTAAGCTTAAAAAGATGAAAAAGGCATAATATCAATCAACTTCGACGTTGGCCTTTTAATCTAATAACTTGACTAAATTTGGAGTAATCTTTTTTCTAGATGTTTTTGGCCAGTTTTTCGTAAAGGCAACAATTCCAGTCGAAACTGATTTTGAGCATATTTATACATTCAAATAAATTTTATTCATGTTTTAGCTAAATTTCGAGGACCAATTTTATGTATATTTCATATATATCGAGTATAATTAATATGGATGAGCTAACATATGTGATTTAAACTTATTTCGATTTAAATCACAGGGAGAATCAACCCAAAAGAATTAAAAAAATCAAAGCATTTCGAACGAAAATGAAAGCTAAGGAAGTGTTAAAAAAGTATTTGTAGCATGAAAAAAACACTGTCCGCCGCTGCACGTACTGCCAAACTTCATAGGACATGCAAATAAGCCTATGGGATGGACCAAGCAGACCGGATCCTAAGCCTGCATTGGAAGTCGTGGTGCGCTCTAGGTGTTCTCTGAATTTATTTTTACAAGTCAAAATCGAGATCAACTAGATTATTTTATATCACTATAAATAAAATATATGAATGATATTTTTAGAGTTACGAACGGTTACGTTTTGTCACTAGTTGTCAGTTGATGAGATTATTTCAAAGTTGTTATTGTTGATCACTTTTTAGCAAGCCCATTTGCTGATATTCTGTTCTTGAATTATGATCCAACAAAATACACTCGTGCAAGTATTGACATTGTGTAATAATTTTTCAGGTCATTTTTTTTTTTACTTTTTTGATTTTTTCAACGATTAGAGTTTTTGAGTATAGTGATCTCAAGTCATTTGTGACTTGTTGGAATTGACAGTTCGGTTGCTTAATCGTTCATTTGGGTTTTATATTTGTTTTCATGTGTTGAAGCCTATGGAGTTTGAATGGTTGATTTCAATCAAAACTTAAAGAAGGTGACATTATAATGGAAAATTCTGATAACTCCATCAACATTAGAATGATTATTTGGATAGAAGCATGGTTGGCTCGATTCTCAAGGCTATGAGTGTGAGGTTTTGCCATTAGGTGTTTTAGCCTTTAAGGCTTGACCTAAAGTTGACTTTGGTCAATGAAATCATAATGGAATGCACAATTAGCTCTGGAACATTGAATTTGGTCTAGAACAATCTTTCTTGTATGTTCTGAGGCTTCCGATCTCATTTCGAGTCCTTTGGTGATTTTTGACTTAAAATGGTGCCTGAGCGTGGGACTCACTTTGTAACAACCCATCTTGATATGAGATGTCCCACATCGATAAAACACATGAGAGATGCTGGGTATATAAGAAAAGGATTGGTCTATATAATGTGAGGTATCTTTTGAGATGAGCCTAAAGGGACAAATCTGTGATGGGTTAGGCCCAAGAGCGGATAAT
Organism: Solanum virginianum; assembly: GCA_000787875.1. Taxonomy (NCBI): domain Eukaryota; kingdom Viridiplantae; phylum Streptophyta; class Magnoliopsida; order Solanales; family Solanaceae; genus Solanum; species Solanum virginianum. The sequence goes on along the minus strand of DF357360.1, from coordinate 149,001 downwards.
ACGTGGGGCAAACCTCAGCGAGAAGGCTGAGTCCATAGAGGGGGGTGTATATAACAACCCATCTTGAGATGAGATGTCCCACATCGACAAAACACAGGAGAGATGCTGGGTATATAAGTAAAGGACTGTTCTATATACTGTGAGACACCTTTTGGGGTGAGCCCAAAGGGACAAATCTGTGATGAGCTAGGCCCAAAAGCGGACAATATGTGGGGCAAACCTCAGCAAGGACGCTGAATCCATAGAGGAGGGTGTATGTAACAACCCATCTTGAGATGAGATGTCCCACAACGGCAAAACACAGGAGAGATGCTGGGTATATAAGTAAATAACTGATCTATATACTGTGAGACACTTTTTGGGGTGAGCCCAAAAGGACAAATCTGTGATAAGCTAGGCCCAAGAACAGACATGTCACGACACAAAAATGGGCGTGATGGCACTCGTCTTATCCCACCAAGACAAGTCAGCCTACAACCCAAATATAACCTTAAGAATGCAGAATTATAATAAAAATGAAAGTTTAATTGCGAATAATAAGTCATTTTAATTAAAATCCCCAAAACCTGGTTGTCACGTGCACAAGCTCACACAATCTCCACAGGAAGCCTCAGACAAGGAAGAGTAGAGAGTATCACGATGAACCGGGCTCGTAACCTACAAAAATATTGTAGCAAAGGGTGAGTACCAATCACACGGCACTCAACAAGTGAACTACTAAACATAATATAGAATATAGGTACCCCCAACACTCCAACCAAATCTCTACAACTACAACCTCTATAAAATCAGCCCAGCCTAACAGTTCACAATGTACATAACATATAGCTCAATAACCACACCAACTATTATATATTAACAACACAAGGGATCAAGTGCATATATCACAAGTTTCACAAAAGACACTCATAAGTTTATAAATGATAATGAGGTGTAATGCAATGCAATGCAATGTCAGGTATAATGATGCCTGTCTGACCTAGTGATACACACCTGCTGTCTCACAGTCCGGTACCAGTGAGGGACTTCTAGTCCATGAATTTGTCGCGGCGTGTGACACACCCCTCGAATCATGGTATCCGTCGCGATGTGCAACACGTCCCTCGAATATAGAATTTGTCGCTAGGTGCGACACGTCCCTCGAAATGGTACATCCTCTTATTCTTTTTTCACTCCACAAATAATTGTCACAAAAATCAATGCAAATAGGAATGTTTACACAATAATGAGAAAATGACTAATTTTAATACAATGCACAATTCACAATAACATAGTTTTGGTACAACATCAATACTAACCCAATATTTTAAAATCATACTTAACACCTCACACAAGGAAGCACAAGATTCTATATACTTAACAAAGGTTAAGAAATTCACTTGTCTTAGCCAAAGTCACGATCAATTAAGCACTTGAGTCTTCCCCTTCCGAAGAGAATTCATAGCACCACAATCTAATCAAATCAATAATAACAATAAGGTTTCAAAACTAACACCAAAATCTATAATAAAGTCTAGGGTTAAGTCTTAATTCCTCCAAACTTCACAAATCTAATAATTTCTATGTAATATAATACCCCTATTATTAAATTTTCTATCCCAATATATAACAATTTTGATCACACTAAAATATCAAATTCTTAACAATGACCAGACAACCAATGCCGTCATTGCTATATCAATTGGCGTAGCTTTGCCCTTCTGTGACTCCCAACCAGTGGCCTCTCGCCCAATATTAATACGAAAGGAATATATATACAGACGTACATACTAAGAATTAAGAACCAAAGGCACTGGGCAAAAGTTCAAACATTCCCTTTATTTTCTTGGAAGCCACAAATATTGGCAAAATAGCCACACACCCACACATTATTATATAAAGAAAAAAAATTTCCATTTGTTTCAATATTATATTGCCTAACTTGTATGTATAGCAATTTAGAGGTCATCAACGTGGCAATGGGCATATTCATTATAATTTGTCACAATATGTAATCTACCCAGTTAACAAAAACTATTGTTTCCTACCTATACACCTAGAAATCACTTTGGATTTACATATTAGACACATATAGTCCTTACCTGATGTCAAAGTCCTTTAGCAACTCATTCCCTACCTATACACCTAGAAATCACTTTGGATTTACATATTAGACACATATAGTCCTTACCTGATGTCAACGTTTGTGTTGCCGCTGCAGTTGTGGTAGTTTCTTGTCACTCAACCCTCGCTTCTCTTCTCTTTGTGTTTCAGCTGCTTCTACTCAATAATTATTTTATATCCTTATTTACTTAAATCTATTATTTTCCACGAGTTCTATAACATAAAGTATTACTAAATTAATAATTTAGTCCACTAATTAAGTCCATTATCTAAATTTTTCCGTAAACTAAATAGTCATAGTTATTGAATAGTCTAAGGTACCCATTTAAAATATTTCGAGATAAATTTGATAGGAAATCAAGATGACCAATTCTAAAAAATGACCTAACAGGTCATTACATTATCCACCACTAAAAATCATGTTTGTCCTCGAGCATAAGGTAAAAGAGAGTACCTGAAGCTTCAAAGAGATGAGGGTATTTTGCACACATGTCAGACACCATCTCCCAAGTCGCCTCTCTAACTGGACGGTTCTTCCATTGCACCTTCACGGAAGCAATCTCTTTGTTTCTAAGCTTTTGGACATGTCTATCCAATATAGCTATAGGCAACCATAGCCGGATCCACTCTAATCCCCTCCTTAGACACCACATGCCCTATGGATACCACCGAATTAAGACAGAACTCATACCCAATATAGCTATAGGCTCCTCCTCAAATAACAAGTCTGGACTCAATACCACCGAATCAAATGAGAGTATATGAGACTCGTCTGGCACATACTTCTGGAGCATAGAGACATGAAACACAGGATATATAGATGATAAGCTAGGTGGCAAGGCCAGTCTATAGGCCACCTCTCCAACTCTCTCCAAAATCTCAAATGGGCAAGTAAATCGAGGGCTAAGCTTTCCCTTCTTACCGAACTACATAACACCCTTCATAGGTGATACGCTAAGCCAAACATGATCTTTCTTCATAAACTCTAATGCTCGAACCGTCCTATCTGCATAATTCTTCTATCGACTCTGAGCAGTCAACAACCTACCCTGAATCATACGGACCTGCTCCATAGTATCTCTAAGAAAGTTTGCATCTAATAAGTCTGTTTTAGCAAAATCAAACCAACCAATCGGAGATCTACACTATCTACCATAAAAAGCCTCGAATGAAGCCATCTGAATACTGGAGTGATAACTATTATTATAAGCAAACTCTATTAAAGGCAAATGCTGGTCCTAACGGGAACCAAAATCAATTACACACGCTCGAAGCATGTCCTCCAAAACTTGAATAGTCCACTCAGACTGTCCATCTGTCTGAGGGTGAAAGGCTGAAGTCATATCCAACTGAGTACCTAGTCTATGCTGCAAGGCCCTCCAAAAATATGAAGTAAAGACTAAACCTCGGTCTGAAATGGTAGAAACAAGTACACCATGCAAACTAACTATCTGACTGATGTAAAGCTCAACCAACTTCTTTGTTATATACTTAACCTTGACCGGAATGAAATGGGAAGATTTAGTCAATCGATCCACGACTACCCAGATAGAGTCATAACCACCCACAGTAGTAGGCAGGCCCACCACAAAATCCATAGTGATCCACTCCTACTTCCATATAGGAATGGGCATCCTCTGGAACTCACCTCCTGCCGTTGGTACTCACACTTAACCTGCTGACAAGTCAAACACTTAACCACAAACTATGAAATATCATTTTTCATACCATACCACCAAAAGTGTTGACCCAGGTCATGATACATCTTCGCTGCTCCTGGATGAATGGAATAACGAGTACAATGAGCCTTATCAAGAATCAATCTAATCAAATCACCTACCTTAGGCACACAGACTTGACCTTCAATCCTCAAAACACCATCAGGATCAAGTACAACTTCCTTAGCCTCTCCTATGCTAACTTTGTCTTTAATGAGACACAACTTCTCATCCTCAAATTGATGCTCTCGAATCTAGTCCATCAAGGAAGAACGAGCCTTAATGAAAGCAAGTACACCACCCTTATCAGAAAGCTGTAACTTGACTAGGTCATTAGCTGGACGCTGAACATCCCTGGCCAAAGGTCACTCCTCAACTCGAATGATGGCTAGACTCCCCATGCTGGAAGTCTTTCTACTCAAGGCATCTGCCACCACATTAGCCTTCCCCGAATGATATAAGATGGTCAAATTATAGTCCTTTAGCAACTCATTCCACCTATGCTGCCTCAAGTTTAGATTTCTTTGACTGAAAATATACTAAAGACTCCTATGATTAGTGAAGACCTCACAACGTATACCATATAAGTAATGACGCCATAACTTAAGCACAAAAACCACAACCGCTAGCTCTAAGTCATGGATGGGATAGTTTTTCTCTTAAACCTTCAATTGTCTAGAAGCATAGATAATTACTTTTCCCTTTTGCATCAACACACCACCTAACCCAACTCCTGAAGCATCACAATATACCGTAAAGTCCACACCTGCCTCAGCTAGTGTCAGAATGAGAGCTGAAGTCAACAATGTCTTGAGCTTTTGGAAGCTCGCTTCATACTCATCAGACCAATGGAAGGATACATTCTTCTGAGTCAACCTGGTCAATGGGATTGCAATGGAAGAAAAACCTTGAATGAATCGTCAATAATACCCAGCTAACCCCATAAAACTGTGAATCTTGGTAGCTGAAGTGAGCCTTGTCCAACCTCTAACTGCCTCAACCATAGCCGGATCCACTCTAATCCCCTCCTTAGACACCACATGCCCTATGGATACCACCGAATTAAGACAGAACTCATACTTGGAAAATTTTACATATAACTTCTCCTCTCTTAACATCTGTAGTACTATCCTTAAGTGACAAACATGATCAACCTCAGTCTTGGAATATACCAAGATGTCATGAATGAATACTATCACAAAAGAATCTAAGTATGGATGAAAACCCTATTCATCAACTCTATGAACGCTGCAGGGGCGTTAATCAACCCAAAGGACATTACCAAAAATTCATAGTGGCCATAACGAATTCGAAAATCTATCTTAGGGATATATGATGCTCTAATTCTCAACTAATGAGAACCAGAACTCAAGTCAATCTTAGAGAATAATGCGGCTCCCTGAAGCTGATAAAACAAGTTATCAATATGGGGAAGAGGATATTTGTTCCTGACAGTCACTTTGTTCAACTGCCTGTAATCAATACACATCCTCATAGACCCATCCTTCTTCTTTATAAACAAGATTGGAGTACCCCAAGGTGACACATTAGGACAAATAAACCCTTTGCTCAATAAATCTTGAAGTTTCTCCTTTAATTCCCTCAACTTAGTTGGAGCCGCTCGATGTGGATGGATGGTGATGAGCTTTATGCCCGGCTCTAGATCAATAGGAAAGTCAATATCCTTATCAGGAGGAACACCTGGAAGGTCAGTAGGAACACATCGACAAACTCTTGAACCGCAGGAATAGACTCCATCGAAGGTGGATCAATATTAGTATCCCGAATAAAAGCTTAACAGTCCAAGTGGGAAACATATTGACAAACTCCTGAACCACATGGATAGACTCTGTAGAAGGTGGTTTAATCCTAGTGTCTCGAATAAAAGCTAAGTAAGATAAACACCCTCTATCAATCAATTTCTGAGCATGGATGTAAGAGATGACTTTGCTAGGATAAGAACCACTATCACCCTTCGACTCAATCTTTAGTACCCCGGGTATGGCCAAGGTCATAGTTTTTGCATAACAATAAAGAATAACATGATATGGGGAAAGCCAATCCATCCCTAAGATAACACCAAAATCTACCATCTCCAGAATAATCATATATATCCAAGTATCATATTCAGCTAGAGAAACAAGATAGGATCGATACACTCAATTCACCACTAAAGGCTCACCTACTAGTGTAGAAACATTTATGGGTATAGGCATACGTTCACATAGCAAGTTGAATCCAGATGAAAAGTAAGATGACACATAGGAGTAGGTAGATCAGGATCAAATAATACAAACGCAAATCGATGACAAACCGAGATAATACCTGTGATGACTGTATCAGAAGCCTCTGCCTCAGGCCTTCCTGGAAATGCATAACAATGTGATCCCCTACCATGACCTGTCTGAGCAATGTCTCTACCCCCACTCTGCGAAACTATGGCACCGCTCGCCCTTCTACCTGAAGTGCGACCACCTCTATCTGTCTGAGCTCTGCCTAGCCCTCTATATGATGGTGGGGCTGGTAGTCTAGTCTGAACTGAAGATCTGGGATGGGGCTTTCATGACCCAACCCCGTGGGCCATGACTAGTGCCCGGATTGGGCATCCAAACACAATCATAAAGCCAAGTTGCATACAGATGACTTGTACCGACACAAATATCAAACACTGCCTTAGATTCTATCAAACACATTCTCGATTATAACAGAAGCCGATAAGGCTATGTTTTTAAAAAAAATTAAAAAAATTTTTGTCAGAGTTTTCTTTATTTTATGGACTATTTAAAATAAACCAGCACTTAGAAAATATTAACAAAGGCCACACATGGCCAACAAACAACATATATACATGTGCAGGCCGACAAGGCTACCATGGCGGGTGAAACCGCCCAACATACACATCATACAAGTCTAATCGAATGGACTGGGCATAATCCACACACATATATCTACAGATCTCTAAATAAACTGACAGAATCATAGGGCGGGACAGGGCGCCGCTGTACCCCTGAACAAATATATATAATGCAACGAACGAATATATACCAAAAGTAGGCTCCGAAATAGGGGGAGCACTCTAAATAGCAAAAGGGTGTCCTAAACCAGTGGGTCATCAAACTGTGCGTCGGTACCTGCGAGCATGAAATGCAGCCCCTATGCATAGGGCACAGGAAATATGGTTGCCCGCCCGTCGATGGCGCCATAACATAACATAACACCAGAAAATTTCAAATCTCTGAATCCCCATCACATATACCAACATAGCGTAACGCCTAACAAAAGCAGAACTCGACCCTCCAACGAGGAGCTCGGTGAACCATAAACACAGCATAACACTGGAGTATATCATAATGCATACAACAACCAACCGGCTTGAAAATCAGCAAACGATATCATAGTAGTAGGCACGAGCGGAGTAGTGAGTAATCATATACATAAAATCATTTTTATAAATCCAAAAGATAAGTAAAATAGTCATATTTGAAATCAGAAGAATAATTATTACATATTCTTTCAGAAGTTATCGAAATTGCATAAAAGAGCATCGCGGGACCCAAGGACGGGTGGAGACCCGAGCTGGCCCAACCTATGGAGAATATACTCATTCTAGATTAATGCAAAAATTAAGGGCGTTTGTAGTTTTAGAATCGTTAAAGAATAAGTTCCTTTAAAAAAATCAGCTTTCATATTCCCTTTGCAACCTATGAATTCCAAGGACATAAGGATCAATGTTATGACATATTAACACAAAAATACCAAGGAAAAAATTTAGATCATAAACATGCTCTGATTGCGAGAATAGAGTTTCCTCGAGGCTCGTATCATAACCTATTTTAACTAAGTCATGCCTAAAAGGAAGGTTGCTTTACATACCTCAAACACTCTCCAATATAATCTAAATGCAAGCTAAATCCAACTTACGCTTCGGGCTTCCCAAGGTCTACAAAAAAGTTATAAAATGCCAAACATTAGCTAAAGACTTTTTGAGCATTAAATTCTAAATTTGCCCTTATTTCTACAAAAATTTGGGTAGCATTTCCCCTAAAAATAGGCCACCCCGAGAGTTCAACTCAGCCAAATCAATAACAGCAACAACAACAACCAACCTAGCAACATCATCAACCAATTCAAAAGGCAATACAATAACAATAACTCTCTTTTTCATCATTCAACAACATTCATAAATTTAATTCAATGGCTTACCTTTAAGCCAACATTGATGCTTATACATTTAAATACTAACCCGAATCCATACCAACAAAATTTATGAACAAATTATATCTCAACATAAAATCAAAGGTCAAAAATCTCGACTTTATATCCTAGAATAGTTTTTGTCCTTAACTTATCATAATTAATCTGGATTGTTCCAATGCATGAAATACGAGTTCTAACATCCTCCCCCCTTAGAACATTCATCCTTGAATGTTAAACCAGCTCTACGGGTCATATAAATAATTTAAGGGAGTTTTCTTTTCAACTATCACAACAATACATTCGTTAATCAACAATTTATTTATCAAACAACAACGTCCAGTGAAGAATTGAATTACCAGAAGAGCATTGAAAACAAGTGATGATACTTCCTCTTCATCTGCTCCTCAGCTTCCCAGGTCATTTCCTCTCGGTTATCATTTTGCCACAACACTTTAACAAAAGCCATATCTTTATTCTGCAACTTTCTTATGTGACGATCCAATATGGCTACGGGCTGCTCTTCATAAGATAGTTCTTCTGTGACCTGGATATCATCCATTGGAAAGATTCTGGAAGGGTCACCAATACACTTACGAAGCATAGAAACATAGAATATCGGGTGTACCGCTTCCAAATCAGCTGGCAGGTCTAATTCATAGGCAACCTTGCCTATTCTATGGACAATCTGATATGGCCCAATATATCTCAGACTGAGCTTTCCTTTCTTCCCGAAGCTCATAACACCTTTCATAGGTGACACTTTAAGGAATACCCAATCACTAATTTGAAACTCTAAATGCTGACGATGATTATCTGCATATGATTTCTGTTGACTCTGAGCCGCTAACAACCACTCCTAAATGAGTTTCACCTTATCCACTGCCTGCTAAACCATATCTGGGCCAATCAACTCAGTCTCTTTAATATCAAACCAACCGATTGGTGACCTACACTTCTTGCCATATAATGCCTCATAAGGTGCTATCTGAATACTGGAGTGGTAGCTATTATTATAAGCAAATTCAATAAGTGGCAAATGATCATCCCAGCTACCACTGAAATCCATAACACAGGCCCGCAACATATCTTCCAATGTCTGAATAGTGCGCTCGGCCTGTTCATCAAACTGGGAATGAAATGCTGTACTGAGACTCACCTGTGTCCCCAAGCCTGCCTGAAATAATCTCCAAAAATTTGCCATGAACTGGGCACCTCTATTGGAGATAATAGATATGGGAACACCATGAAGTCATACAATCTCCCTAATATAAAGCCTAACATAATCCTCAACTGAGTAGGTAGTCCGGACCGGAAAAAAATGGGTTGATTTCGTCAGTCGATCAACAATAACCCAAATGGAATCATACCTACTCCTCAGCAGAGTAAGTAGTCCGAATCGAAAGACAATTGGCTGATTTCGTCAGCTGATCAACAATAACCCAAATGGAATCATATCTCCATGGAGTGCGAGGTAAACCTGTAATAAAATCCATATTAATAATCTCCCACTTCCACATCGGTATCTCCATCTCCTGCAATAGCCCACCAGATTTCTGGTGCTCAATTTTAACCTGCTGGCAATTTGGACACTGAGCGACGAACTCTGCTATGTCTCTCTTCATACTATCCCACCAATATAAACATTTGAGATCATGGTACATCATTGTCGACCCTAGGTGAATAGAATAGCGGGCATAATGTGCCTTTCCCATAACCTATCGCCGCAAACCCACAACATCAGGTACACATAATCTGCCTTTGTGTAATAATGCTCTATCGGAGGTAAGTTCGAATGAGGTCCTTTCCTTTTCATGGGCGGTGTCTCTATATTGTGCCAGAATAGGATCCTTATACTGACGTTGCTTAATCTCTTCTGTAATGGAGGATTCAGCCATACCTCGAACAGAAACCCCAACATCTCTAGAATCAGCCAAACTAACTCCAAGACTAGCCAGCTGATGAATATCACAGACCATCTCTCTCCTCTCTGAAGGCATGTCCACTAAACTACCCACGGACTTGTGGCTAAGTACATCTGCCACAACATTAGCTTTTTCCAGGATGGTAGAGAATATCAATATCATAATCTTTCAGCAACTCCAACCACCTCCACTGCCGCAAGTTCAGGTCCTTCTGTTTAAAGATGTACTGGAGGCTCTTATGATCAGTATAAATATCAACGTGAACCCCATATAAATAATATCTCCACATCTTCAAAGCATGAATCATCGCAGCTAGCTCCAAATCATGAATAGGATAATTATTTCATATTTTCTGAGCTGCCGAGAAGCATAAGCTATCACCCTGCCGTGTTGTATCAACACACACCCCAAACCAATACCAGAGGCATCACAATAAATCACATACCCATCTGGACCCTCGGGAAGAGTCAGGACTGGAGCTGTAGTCAACTTCTCTTTCAACAACTGGAAACTACGCTCACAAGCATCACCACTGGAATTTCGCTCTCTTCTAAGTTAGCCTTGTCAAAGGTACTGAAATGGAAGCAAATTTCTCCACAAATCTTTGATAATAACCGGCCAATCCCAGGAAGCTATGCACTTCTGTCGAAGTCGTAGGCCTAAGCTAATTTTTTACGTCCTCAATCTTCTGGGAATCCACTCGGACCCCGTCAGCTCCTATAATATACCCTAGAAATGCCATTGAAGATAACCAGAATTCACATTTAGAAAATTTAGCATATAATTTCTGGTGCCAAATTATGCCAAGTACCATCCTCATATGATCCGCGTGCTCCTCTTTTGACTAAGAATAGACCAGAATGTCATTAATAAACACTT
>DF357360.1:117494-133586 GCA_000787875.1 Solanum virginianum | reverse complement strand
GAAAGAGGCCCCATCTCTAGATACACTAAACATTGTCTGTCAATTAGAATAGATCAATCCTCTCACAAACCTACGAACTTTCTCTACCTTATTTGGAATAATGGTTGTAGTATGTCTAGATAATTGATAGAAATGGGTCTCATACTCTGTGATTGATTAGCCATCCTGTTTCAGACTCTCAAATCTCAAGCGACTCTCCTCCCTCATGCTCCAAGGGATAAATTGATCATTGAAAGCACCTGAGAATATCTTCCAAGACACTGTGTGAGATCCCACGGGTAAAGATTCTGAATATGTCCTCCACCATTCTTTGGCTGGCCCATGAAGCTGAAGAGTAACATATCGAACCCCGTGTGACTCAGCTAAGCTATTAGTATCCAACAGCTCTCTACAAGTAGTCAGAAGCTTATGATCATCCTCTGTCCTTCCCCCGTGAAATTGAGGTGGGTTCATCTTCCTAAACATCTCATAGCAGCGCTGCTCATTCTCAGTCAATGTAGTCAATGGTGTACCCCGAACCTCAATAGCTGGTGTAGGATCAATCTCAACTCTAGTATCCACTGGTGGCTGCTCCACCTGATCGTGAACCAGGGAAGCATGATGCTGATCTGGAGTCTGAGCTCCTTTTTCGGTCTGAGAATCGCCTGGCGTGCCTATTGTGTTACCACTTGGAGTAAAACTCTCAAGTACATTCCACACCCTCAATAAGGTATCCTATAGCAAAGGTGAGGTTACGTGCTCTGAAGGATCCTGGTTCCCTCTGAGGTTAGCCGTAGGCTCTGAAGAGACCTCTCTAGCATGACTTCTCGCTGGTGCTGCTCCACGAGCACGACCTCTAGCTTGAGCTCTACCCCTGCCTCTTACTGGGGCCTCGATAATTGTCTTAGGAGCTGCCTCACCTCCGCTACCAGCAACAGTAGTTTTAGTTCTTGTCATCTGTCAAAAGAACATGGGCTTAACTCAGTATTAACGAATATAACCACGCATGATAAGAGATAATAAATAAATGAAAGTTTTTTAACAGTCTTTATAGCCTCTCAAAGATAAGTATAGACGTTTCCATACCGATCTTTGAGACTCTACTTAGACTCATCTTGTATGCACTTGAGACCTATGAACCTGGGCTCTGATACCAACTGTCGTGACCCAAAAATGGGTGTGATGGCCCTCGTCTTATGCTACCAAGACAAGTCAGCCTACAACCCAATTATAATATTAAAGTATGCATAATTATAATAAAAATAGAATTTTAATTGCGGATAATATGTCAACTTAATTAAAAAGAATTCCCAAAACTTGGTTGTCACGTGTATAAGCTTCTAATGTATTACAATAGATTCCAAAGGAAACATAAGTATCAAATGATATTGTCTCTAGAATAGAACAAAATGATAAATAGGATAAATAGGAGTGAGAAGTCAGCTGGGTTGGTAAACAGCTACCTCACATAATCTTCATAGGATGGCTCGGATAAGGAAGAATAGATGGTATCACAACGATTTGGGCTCGTAACCTACAAAAATGTTATTGCAAGGGGTGAGTACCAAATACACGGGTACTCGGCAAGTGAACTACTAAACACAAAATTAAGTAATATAGAATATAGGTACCCTTAATACTCCAACCTAGCCTCTATAACTACAACTTGCATAAAATCAGTCCAGCCTAACAGTTCACGATGTATATAACATATAGCTCAATAACATCATATCAATTATTATATATCTACAACATAGGGGATCAAGTGTATCTATCATAAGTTTCACATAAGACACTCATAAGTTTATAAATGATCATGAGGTGTAATGCAGTGCAATGCAATGTTAGGTATAATGATGCATGTCTGACCTAGTGATATACACCCGTTGTCTCACAGTCCGGGACCCATGGGGGACTTCTAGTCTATTCATTTGTCGTGGCGTGCAACATGCCCCTCGAATCATAGTATTCGTCGCGGCGTGTGGTATGTTCCTCGAAATGTAGTATCTGTCGCTGGGTGCGATACGTCCTTCGAAATGGTACATCCTCTTTGATTCTTATTCCTTTTTTAGTCTATATAATACTTGTCACAAAAGTCAATTCAAATAGGCATGTTTACACAATAATGAGAAAATGATTAATTTTAATGTAATGCACAATTCACGATAACATGGTTTTGGTACAATATTAATACTAACTCAATATTTTAAAATCATGCTCAACACCTCACACAAGGAAGCACAAGATTCTATATAGTTAATAAAGGTTAAGAAATTCACTTGTCTTAGCCAAAGTCATGATCAATTAATCACTTGAGTGTTCCCCTTCCGAATGGAATTCGTAGTACCACAATCTAGTTAAATCAATTATCACAATAAGGTTTCAACTACTAACACTCAAATCTATAGTCAAGTTCCTAATTTTTGAGTCTTATGTTCCTTCTTAATTCCTCTAAATATTATAATTTTTATGTGATATCATACCCTATTATTACATTTTCTATCTCATTAACCTATTACTATTGTTGATCATGCTAAAATATCAAATTCTTTATATATGTCTATATATCTATACGCACGCTATATGCTATATCGGTGTTGCAGTGGCTGTTGCCCTTCTGCGATTCCCAACTAGTGTCCCCTCCCCCAATATTAATACGAAAGGAATATATATGCAGACGTTCATATTGTGGCCTTCAGTTTCAATTTCACCGGTCACTGGTTCTACCATTGCCTTTCTTTACAATCCATTATAAGGCTCCAACTACTTGACTAAATAGCCACACAGCCACACATTATTATGTAAAGAAAAGAGAATTTCCATTTGTTTTAATATTATATTGCCTAACTTGTATGTATAGCAATTTAGAGGTCATTAACATGGCAATGGGCATATTCATTTCAATTTTTCATAATTTGTAATCTACCCAGTTAACAAAAACTATTGTTTCCTACCCATACACCTAGAAATCACTTTGAATTTACACATTGGACACATATAGTCCTTACCTAATGTCAACGTTTGTGTTGCCGCCACAGTTGCGGTAGTTTCTTGTCGCTCAACCCTCACTTCTCTTCTCTTTGTATTTCAGTCGCTTCTACTCAATAATTATTTTATATCCTTATTTACTTAAATCTATTATTTTTTAATGAGTTCTATAACATAAAATATTACTGAATTAATAATTTAGTCTACTAATTCAAACCATTATCTAAATTTTTCCGTAAACTAAATAGTCATAGTTATTGAATAGTCTAAGGTACCCATTTAAAATATTTTGAGATAAATTTTATAGGAAATTAATAGGATTAATTCTCAAAAATGACCTAACAGGTCATTACAGGATAATACTTCATAGTATTCGGCCAGGTCGTTACATTCACCTTTTTTGATACAGGGCTTCAGTCCTTCTTGATACTTGATTATGTTTGGTGTGACGACATGACTTACATATTGTTCAAAACTTTTCATTTGAATGTCTTGTAAAAATTGTTCCAGGAACTCTTGATATTTAGATCATTAAATATTCTACTTGATACTATTGATATATTTGTTCACTTGGTCTATTTACTGTATTCTAATTGTGTTGCCTTTTGACTTACCCGTGGGTAAATTGAGGGATGTAAGGTTCTTAGCTTCTAGCTTTTACACCACTAAGCTTCATGCTTAGAGATAGTTGTTTCTATCTAAGGAATAACCGAGATGATGCTTGAGGATGACCATTGAAGATAAATTTTTGGAGCTGTGCAGAAGATCACATTTGCATTTAGAGATAGATATTGTAGTAGTTTTGAGACATGTACATAATTCTCCTGTTCCATATATATGTATAAATTTGAAAGGCTAGTGTAAATTAAGGCACCATAGTTTGTAAGTTTAAGTTTTGGCTTGTTTAGTTAAATTTGAGCAGGCGAGCTTATTTCTATAGTAAAATGCCAGTTATGTTAAGATGATTGTATGAAATGAAATTAGTGCATTTTATGTCCTTGGATTTTAACATTGGTAATACTTTTCAGCATGCTACAACATTATGGGCAATGTATGAATATCTCGCAAGATAGTAGTTTAAATTAATTGCAAGGTACTTACGTCAAAAACTTGAGCTAGAAATCAACTTTAGAACAAAATCCTATACCTTTAACTATTTTGAATTTAGTACTTAAATATGACTAATATGTCATGTGTTAAATCCTTCATATGCTAGTAAGTGCTATGTAAGCTTAGAACGTACAAAAGTGGCATCCCCCCATGAGAGTTGCCACAGTGTAAATCCAATTATCAAGAGAACCAAGAACCATATTAAGAGTGACTTTCTTGTTTGTACATAAAATGGACTGCTTCTATACTTAGGATGGACGAAAAATTCACAATCAAGATGGCAATTGATCCGGATAAGAGGCATGCTAATGGTGACAAAGTCACAGCCACAAGAAGGAAAAAGTCCACAAGGATGTCAAGTGATCAGACAATTCATACTAATGGGTGAATTAAGCGAGTATATATCACCACAACCAGATAAAATGACAAGAACAATAACATAGCTAAGATACCAAGATAACATTTAAATATACCAGTAGGTAACAAAGGCACAAGAACAAGTTTTTACACGAACCTGACCCTAGCACGCAACCGACCCTACGAGTTCAAGTCATCAGGAAAGAGAGGGAAGATCAATACGACATCCGTTTTTTCAATTAATTTCCTTAAGATTGTATAAGAGTATGAGCACCTTAATACTCATTTACATGCTCATTTAGTATTCAACACTTTCAACAGGTAGAAACTAAAAAGAGAAATGCCAAAACTGAGTCCTATTTCTACAAATCACACTCTTCTTGGCAGCTTTACTGCCTTGCAACGCAACTAGATTTTGAATTGGTAAATGGAAAAACTAGGCTTTTCAGCCTCCATTAAAACTGTAGGTATATGAATATAGGTTGCAAAGGATCAAGAATCACTTAACATACCCTTTGTACAAGTATATAAAATTGAAACACTAATAGCACACTCCTAGGGATTTCTATGTCAAAACTCTGGACAAAACTTGTCCTAACTTACGTCCACTGTTTTGAATCCATAACTATAAAATTAGGTCTCAAAATTAGCATAAGAGTTATAGATTCATGTTTTAGGATTGCAAATAACTAAGAAACATCATAAATTACAGCTCATACATCAAGATATGATTAAAATACTAGCAACAGTACATAGAAGGCTTCTTAGACAGAAAACTGGCTAGAACTTTCACTATGTTTCACGCCTTCTTTTGATACTATACAAGTGGATTTAGATTTTCACATAAACATAAAAGTTGTAGGTATGTGAATTAGATTTCCATAAAACATATTTACACACTAAAAATTCTTTCAATACCATACAAATGGACTAAGATTTTCACATAAACATAAAAGTTTTAGGTATATGAATTAGCTTTCCAAAATATATTTACACACTAAAAACACAACTATATACAATGAGATATTCCATAATTACTACACACTATGCAATTTAAAGACAGAATTCAACCACTTACCAAAGGATAGGAGATTTCTCAGCTTTGCTCCAAGGAACTAATTTATTTCATGTATTTTTGTCAAACATAAGGTTATGGGAGAGTTTATAAGCTTTTATAAGGTCATTAAATCGACGTAGTTTGGGAAAAACATATTTTATGTCAAAAGCATCTTAAGAAAAAAATGGTCCAATAAGGTGGCTGCCCTAATCTTCTTTTTTTCCTTCCTTAATTATTTTGTTCACACATAATAGTTATTATTAAGGTTTATTTAACATGTATAATTGCATAAAAGTAAATAAATTTTACCAAAATGAACTCCTCCCTCATTCATTTCTACGATTCAAGAAAATTAATTTCTCTAACGACACAAACTTAAGTCAAAGAGTTGTGAAGTAGGAGTTAATTTTATCTTGAGGGAATACCTTTTTAAAAGTAAATACATTATTTAATAATAAGGGCTTTGCACACTTTTTGGCAAAATGATCTTTGTTGAAATTTTTGATTGCATCATTGAGTCCAAATGTTGAACTCGGTAGGGTAGCATAGTTTATTTATGTGCACAGAGTTTCAAATAATTTCTGAGAACCTCGTCAGAGAATTTTCAAGCTTGGCAAACCAATTGATGTAATTCAGCTGGTACAAGTCAGGAAGACCTTTGCAATCCGGGGCCTTGATGGCTACATTCGTAATATGGTATAGTTCAAACCTCCATGATCGCATGGCCATTGACTGCGATAGTGAGATGGTGAGGCCTTGTTCTCTGTGATCACAGGTAGCCGCCCGCAAGTTTGAGATTCTTTGCCAGGGAGTGGGTCGCAATAGCGGGCCTGTGCGTCAGGCTTACAATGAATACTTTGACTGATCTTTTAATTAATCAAGACTAGTCATGGTCCAACCCAACGACATATATTTATTTATAATTTTTCAAGCTTGCGAACTCTGTTTTAGGTGATTGCAAATCCTAGAGGTTTATATTAATCATAGACATATGTTAGCATATTCGGTTAAGTGTAAAAGGTGTTATGTGAATGTAAATTCTGCCCCAAAGTGGCTGTCCGGTCCTTGTTCATTTTCTTTATTGTGAATTTTATTTTATGATTTAATTTCTCCTATTTCTATGCATCAACTTGTGTCCCATTTTGTGGTACAAGCTCAATCATTCATTTAGAATCTTTTCACGGAGTTAATTTTGAAATTTCATTGTGAGTTTCATAATCCTATTTTAGATCCAATTTTTGCTGTCTTCAAAAAATATAATTTTGATGTCAAAACATCTTTATTGATGTGGTGATCAATATCTTGATAGCATGACAGTATTTAAATGTGATTCAAGTGCGAATAACTATCGTCAAGTAGATTTGAAGTGCATTCGAGGTAGGCAGCGACTTCCTTTTCGACCAAGCTCTTCTTGATATTGTTTTGTATAAAATTTTTGTAAATTTGGATTGTAATTTTCTTTTTCTTCGATTTGATCCACTTTGTAACTTTCGAGAAAGCCTTAGATTAGTATAGATCCTCGAAGACCTTTATTTAGGCTAATCGTTATTTTGTATTAAGAGATTGCTTGTATTGATATCGTATTTGTAAAAACTTTGTACTCTTATTTTATGCATTAGAAACTCGATTACTGACTGATGTCAGGTGTAGGGGTAGATTCTTGTATATTCAGTCTTCTATTTCTTTTTCTTATTTGGTAGCTTTTTGCTTCTTAATATTGTCTTCCGTGAGATAGTCCATTGCCTATGATTTTGTACTATGGGTTAGGCTTACCTACTGATGGGTTGGGGTAGATGCCATTATGGCCTAAGGCTGTGAAAGTTGGTATAAAAGGTCTAGATTGATTGGCATTGTTGGTAAGAGAGTAATGCCTAGTAGAGTCTTGTAGATCAATGCGGAGACATCTGTATCCTATCTTTGGGAGGCTAAAAGGCATTATTAGAGAATTCCATTGACTCTTTATCGTGTGTTCTACTTTGGATAAGTCTCTAAAATTGCTTCCTTGGAATTCACTCTCTCTTGGATGGATAGTAAGAGGTTACTGATGCACGCGATCAAGGCATTACCATATTCAATCTGTGGCGGATCCAAGATTTAAAGGTTGTAGGTGCTCATTTTCTTTAACCTTAAGTTGCTTGCAATCACATAATATAAATATATAACTACTTGGACATATCAATAAAAAAGTAAATAATAAAACAATGATTAATATTATCATAATAAAAATTAAACTTATAATCACAAGTCACAATGACCTACTAGTAATGTTACCATTACAAAAAGAGACTTCTAGTCTTAATGTTATAATTGTGCTCGACGACTTTTCATATGTTGAAAATGATGAATAATAACATCATTGGTTATAGTTGCGAATATCTTACACTCTACATAGAAAAACAAACAACCATTTAAAAATTCATCACCAATGCTATTACGAAGTTTATTTTTGATGTAGTTCATGGATGAGAAAGCTCGTTCCATAGAATCGGTAGCAATAGGAAGAATGAGAGTCAATTTGATGAGAAAATAAACAAGTGGCCGAATTTGATAGCAAACCTAACTTCACCAATAATTTAGCAAGGTCACTAACCCCCTTCAGGTTGAAGAACTTCTTATCAGAACCGTGACCTAAACTATAAAACTATCAAGCAGACAACTGAGATCTCAAAGCCTATTGCTATAAAACTCATTCATATAATATTCTAACTAACCTCATTATCCTGCCCTTATCAAAACTAGCAAATGAATTGACTAGATTCAAGCTAGCCATTCTAAGAAGTAAGTCACTACTCACAATATCAAAACGATTATCAAGCTCTTGAAGATGCAAATCAATAACAACTTAAAATATCTCAACACATAAATGATACGAATATGTAACATCAAGAGCTCTATGTTTTGACTTTCCTAGAAAGTAGCTACCATCCATCTACGAAATCATTATCTCATGCTTATAAAAAAAAGATGAGATATCATTCATTAGTGAATCAAATTCATTATTCCTCATATTTTCTAGTTTTTGCTTTGTAAGAGCAAGAAATCTCATAGCACTTGCAATATTTTGATCCATCCTTTGTAACGAGGAGCTTAACTCATTTGTCATCATTAGAACTTTCCATATCAAGTGCAACATAAATTTAAAATTAAATTTCTTAATTACATTCACAAAATTTTTAGCAAGAAGTGTGTCAGTATAATTTGACACTCACGTCTAGTAAATTTAAGCACATGAGTAACTGATGAAAATAGAATAATAAGGTTATTTAATGTTCTATAATGAGAACCCCAATGAGTATCACCTGAAAGTTAAAGTCCATGTTCTTGATTTAATCCTTGTCAATATGCACTTCACCTGATATAAACAACTCCTCTAATTTTTTAGCTTGATGTTCTCGAAGTAAATCCCTGCGCTTAAAAGATATTCCAACAATATTTAACACATTAGTAACTAAACAAAAAAAATATCTACATTTGAATCATTTTTTGCAAGATCTACCAGTGTTAACTGTAATTTATGGGCAAAACAATGAATGCAATATGCCAATAAAGTCTCATTCAAAATCAAAGCCTTAAGACCATTTAGCTCCCCTTGTATGTTGCTAGTTCTGTCATACCCTTGTCCACGAATCTGAGATGGACTTAATGAGTGACCTAAGAGAAAAAAGTAAATTGCCTCTTTTAATGAATGAGCATTTGTATCCTGACATGAATAACACCAACAAATAGCTTTACTATTTCATCTTTTTTATTGATATATCTCAAAACAAGTGTCATTTGCTCCTTATGTGATATATCCTTTGATTCATCTATTAGACCCCATTAATTGGATCGATTAGGAAAAATTTAGGACTAAAGAGGCATTATTGGAAAGTTTGAGGCTTAAGTGGAATATTGCAAAGTTGGGTTCTTGAAGAACAAATAGCTGATGCCCCACTTAAAGTGTGTTATATTTTAATTGGTCCATGTGTGGGGGTGGGGACAAGGTTATATAGATATATACATAATATCTCTTCATTCTCCAAAACATTTCCATACTTAGAAAAAATTTGGAGAAAGTTAAGAACAAAGCCAAGGGCTCTCGGGTTAGGGAGACAAAAAATTGAAATTCCCTTTCTTTCATTCTACAAATTAATTGTTGGTGTTAATCCACTATATTGAGTCCCCTAAGTGGCATGGAAGTGTTATTTGGGCAAGAAAACATCCATTTCTTCAACTTTGGCAACCTTAGTTCAATTAAGGAGTTGGAGTGGTAAGGTGAGATTTAATATTATTTTATGTGTTATTAAGGTTATGTGTATGTTGTAGTATGCTAAATTGAAGGTAAAACATGAAATATAGCATGTTGAAAGTGAGTTGTTGAGAATGAGGTTGGGGGCCGAATTTGGTATATGTTTGTATATAGTGTTATATTATATTAAAACCATGAATTTATGTTTAATTAGCATGAATATGATCCTTGTGGGGTGAAAGAAGTGTTGGAAATTATCTATATGTATATATAGAGTGTGGTTGAAATCCTTGGAATAGTAGTACATGATGATACAAGGTATTATTGTTGTTATTATGTTGTTTAACTTGGTTATCGTTGTTGTGAGACTGTTGTTGTTGTTGTTGTTGTTATTGATTGAGCTGAGTTGATTCTCGGGACAGCCTATCTTTAAAGGGAAGTGCTGCCAAAAATTTTATAGAATTAGGGGCAAATTTGGATTTTAACGCCCAAGAAGCCTTTAGCTAATCGTCTGGCATTTTTATGACTTGATTGTAGACATTGGACACTCGAAAGCATAAGTTGAATTGGGTTTGTGTTGGGATTAGTTTGGATCAATGATTGAGGTATATAAAGCCCCTCCTTTTCTTTGGCATGATTTAGTTAAATGTAGGTTACGTTATGAACCTCAAAAGAACGCTATTCTTGAAATCCAAACTTATGTGTGATCTGTATTAGTTCCTTGGCATTCTTATAGTACTTGGTTAAAATCTAGACTCTTATGTCCTTGAAATTTGTAAATTTGTAAGAATATGAAATATTTGAGAAATTTTGAAAGAACTTATGAACTATTGGTTTTAAAAACTATAAACGTCCGTGACTTTTGATAGAAAGCCCGGATTGTCTTGAAAACTGTTTTGAAACGCTTCATAGCAGCTTGCATGCACTAGGTTAAATATGTTCTTTCTAATTTGGGTTAGTTCGGGTTTCCAATGGCCGTGGGACCTGCGACACTCTTTTATGAAATTTTGGTAACTTTGAAAAGAATTTGGGATAAATCTTATTTTGATTTCAGATATGATTACTTTACTTATCTTTTGGACTTATGATAATGATTTTATGCATATGATTACTCACGACTCTGCTCGTGCCTATTATGACATCGTTCACCGATTCTCGGGCTAGTTTTTGTCGTGCCATTATGATATGCATGTATTCTGGTTTGGTGTTGTGTTCGGTGGGTCGGCTTTGCCCAACGGCTGGGCTCCGCTTAGACTGGTGTTATAAGGTGCTTGTGGCTTTCTGATATGTTGGCATAATGCATGATGCCCTTTTGTGATATGTGACGGAGATGTCGGGGATTTGAATTTTCTGGTGATATGCGGTGGATGGCGCAGTTCTGGAGGTCACCACTAGTTCTGTCCGTTAAGCATGATTTGGGTATTTTGCAAATAAATATTTTGATGTTTTGGATATGCATTTTACTTTTAAACTTTCATTTTGATTATTACTCTGATTTATATTCTGTACCTTCTGCTTTACATATTCGGTACGCATTTCGTACTGACCCCCTTTCTTTGGGGGCTGCATTTCATGCCCGCAGATACCGATGTACAGAATAGGATTCCTACCTATTCTTTGAAGAGCTCCCCTTGCTTCGGAGCCTACATTGGGTATATACACTTGTTTATTATTTTGCATATATGTTATTCGAGGGTACGGTGGGATCCTGTCCCATCCTATGATTTTGTCAGTCTGTATAGAGGTCTGTGGATCGTAGATTATGGGTTGTTCCCAGTTTGTACGACTAGACCTGCTTGATGTATTTAATAGCGGTTTTACCCGCCCTGGAGGCCTTGTCGACCCGTATGTGTATGTTTGGTATTCTGTTGGCTCTGTCTATATTCTGTT
This sequence comes from Solanum virginianum, assembly GCA_000787875.1. Classification (NCBI taxonomy): domain Eukaryota; kingdom Viridiplantae; phylum Streptophyta; class Magnoliopsida; order Solanales; family Solanaceae; genus Solanum; species Solanum virginianum. The sequence goes on along the minus strand of DF357360.1, from coordinate 121,977 downwards.
GGCACTTTCTGGTATGCAAGTCATTTTAGGGTAGTCAGTAAAACAGAGGAAGCTCTGCTAAAATTTCTGTAAAAAAATAAGCTATCTGTTTGCAATATGACTTTGGGTTTGTGTTTGGGTGCTCGATCAGGGCACTAGTTACGACCCATGGGATTGGGTCATGACAAGAGTGGTATCAGAGCAATTCATCCTCGGAGGGTCTACAGATTGTCTACAAGATTATTTTGGTTTCAGCGATGCCTCCGAGAAAGGCACCAGCTCCCCGAAGGGGCAGGCTTGCAGTGGTAGGCGAGACCCGTCGGGGTCGAGAAACCACTAGGGCTCGTGCTCAGTGCGGGCCGAACATTGCACCCCCAATAGTCAGTTCAGCTACCCCACCAGCTCCTGAGGTTCGAGTGCCAGAACCTTCAGCCTCTCAGCAGGGTGCAGAGATCGGGGAGTTACAAGAGGCGGTTCAGTTGCTGACTCAGCTAGTGGCAGGCCAGGCCCACAGACAGGGGGCAGCCAGTGACCAGGCAGCTCACCGTGACAGCTCGTAGGTTTACTATTTTCTGACGTGCGGGCCACCAGAGTTCTTTGGGTCCAAACCCACAAAGGACCCCCATGAGTTTGTACGGTAAATGCAGCGGACCTAGAGGTTAATTGGCGCATCTGAGACAGAATCAGTGGACCTGGCATCATACCGACTGCATGATGTGGCAGCTAACTGGTACGAGTCCTGGATGCTATCTAGAGGCGAAGGTGCCCCTCTAGCAGTTTGGGGTGAGTTCACCGAGGCATTTTTGGCTCATTTTCTACCCCCAGAAGTAAGACAAGCTAAGGAGGATAGATTTTTTATGCTAAAAATAGTGGGGCTGGTCGGTTCGAGAATATAGCTTGAAATTTAATTCGTTAGCCAGATATGCGTACGCACATGTTGCTAATATGACCGACCAGATGCACCGATACATAGTAGGGTTTGACTCGTACTATACTGATAAGTATTTAGTGATGGCGGCCCAGCCCAGCATGGATATTGCTCGCATTCAGGCCCATGCCTTGGGCATGGATGACCGCCGCAGGGGACGTTAAATTGATAGAGCAGATGACAGAGGTCAGCCCAAGAGGGCCAGGTTGTTCGGATATGTAAGGGAGTATCGAGGTAGACAGCCCCAACAACAGCAGAGTAGATATCCTCCTCGGCCAGTACAGGGTACACCCCCACAGATCACCAGTAGGAGGTTAGAGGGTACCAGTCAGTCGGGGTCAGGCCCGAGTCCCAGCAGCTAGTTGAGACCATTCAGACCTCCGTGTTCTCATTATGGGAAATAGCATCCCGAAGAGTGTTATCGTGCCTCGGGTGCTTGCTTCTTGTGTGGCCGTCAAGGCCACCAGATGAGGCATTGTCCAGGCAGAAGTGGTGCAGATGGGTCAGCTTAGTCTACCGGCTCAGGCAGAGGTTCTTCATCAGCCTCGATAGCTATGTGCCTTGTGGGGCAAGGTACTCTAGCATTAATAGGTCATGGCAGGGGTCACGATGGAGTCCCGAGTTCTAGCGGTCCTTTGAACCGGACCTATGCACTGGCTAGCCGACAAGATCAAGAGGTGTCACCGAGTGTGATTACAAGTATATTATTAGTTTGCTCTCGAGATATGTACACGTTGATTGATCCTGGTTCCATATTGTCGTATATTTCTCCTTTGGTTGCTTATACTATTGATATAGAGTCTGAACTAATAGAACCTTTCGAGGTTGTGATACTGGTAAGAGAATCTATTATTGTTAGCCGAATTTATAGAAATCGTCTGATATCTGTTTGCGACCGCTGTACTAAGGCTGACTTGATAGAGTTAGATATGACAAATTTTGACATGATTATGGGTATGGATTGGCTAATTTCTTGATACGCTAAGGTTGATTGCCAAAAGGAGATAGTCCAATTCCAGTTTCCGGGAGAACTAGTCCTTGAGTGATCAGGCAATATTGCATTGCCGAGGGGTAAGTTTATTTCATACCTCAAGGCCAGAAGAATGATCAGAAGGTTGTCTTTATCACCTGGTTCGGGTGCATGACTTAGATGCTGAAACGCCGACTCTCAAATCAGTTCCAGTTGTTAACAAGTTCCCAGATGTATTTTTGGATGAACTTCCAGGTCTTCCTCCCGAGCGGGAAGTGGAGTTTGTTATAGATTTATTGCCAGGCACTTAGCCTATCTCTATCCCTCTGTACAAAATGGCGCCAGCTGAATTGAAGGAATTGAAGGAGCAGCTAAGGCATCTGTTAGAGAAGGGCTTTATTCGGCCTAGCACCTCACCCTGGAGAGCCCCGGTATTATTTGTGAGGAAGAAGGATGGGTCACTGCGGATGTGTATTGACTACCGACAGCTGAACAAGGTAACTATAAAGAATAAATACCCCCTCCCTAGGGTTGACGATCTATTTAACTAGTTGCAAGGAGCTAGATATTTCTCGAAAATAGACCTGCGATCGGGTTATCATCAAGTGCGTATACGGGAAGAAAATATCCCCAAAACAGCGTTGAGAACTCGATACGGGCATTATGAAATTAGAGTTATGTCTTTTAGACTAACAAATACTCCGGCTGTGTTCATGGATCTTATGAATCGGGTGTTCAAACCGTTCTTAGATGAGTTTATGGTCGTATTCACTGATGATATTTTGGTTTATTTGCGATTAGAAGAGGACAATGCAGATCATCCATTCTTAGATGTGTTCGTGATTGTATTTATTGATGATATTCTGGTTTATTCTCAGTTAGAAGAGGACCACGCGGACCATCTGAGAATGGTACTTGGCACTCTTCGACACCAAAAGTTATATGCTAAATTCTCCAAATGTGAGTTTTGGATGTCTTTAGTGGCATTCTTGGGCCACATTATAGGAGTTGATGGCATTCGGGTAGACTCCCAGAAGATTGAGGCCGTAAAGAATTGGCGTAGGCCTATGACACCGACCGAGGTACGCAGCTTTCTGGGTTTAGCTGGTTATTACCAGAGATTTGTAGAGAAATTGAGGCTAACTCAGAAGGAGGTAAGATTTCAGTGGTCCGATGTTTATGAGCGCAGCTTCCAGTTACTGAAGGAGAAATTGACTACAGCTCCAGTTTTGACTCTTCCTGAAGGTCCAGACGGGTATGTGATTTATTATGTTACCTCCCGTGTTGGTTTGGGGTGCGTGTTGATGCAATATGACAAGGTGATAGCCTATGCTTCTCGACAACTCAAGAAGCACGAGAAGAATTATCCTACTCATGATCTAGAATTAGCTGCGGTGATCCATGCCTTAAAGATATGGAGACATTATTTATATGGCGTTCACGTTGATATTTATACTGATCATAAAAGTCTCCAGTATATATTTAAACAGAAGGAGCTAAACTTGCGGTAATAGAGGTGGTTAGAATTGCTGAAAGATTATGATATTGATATTCTCTACCATCCCGGGAAAGCTAATGTCGTAGCAGATGCACTTAGCCGCAAGTCTATGGGTAGCTTGGCTGACACTCCTCCTGAGAAGAAGGAGATAGTTCGTGATATTCATCAGTTAGCTAGTCTGGGAGTCCGTTTGGCTGATTCTGGAGATATTGGGGTTTCTGTTCAAGGTATGGCGTAATTTTCTATTACAGAAGAGATTAAGCGGCGTCAGTACGAGGATTCTGTCTTAGCTCGGTACAGAGACATAGCCCTGAAAAAGGGACAGACCCCATTTGAACTTTCCCCTGAAGGAACTTTGATATTCAGAGGCAGGTTATGTGTACCAGGTATTGCAGGGTTACGGCGATAGATTATGGGTGCGGCATACTATGCCTGCTATTCTATTCACCTTGGGTCTACAAAAATGTACCATGACCTCAGATGCTTATAATAGTGGGATGATATGAAAAGCGATAAAGCAGAGTTCGTTGCTCAGTGCCCGAACTGTCAGCAGGTGAAGATTGAGCATCAGAAGCCCGGTGGGTTGTTGCAGCAAATAGAGATACCAACGTGAAAGTGGGAGATCATTAATATGGACTTTATTACAAGTTTACCTCGCACTTCATAGAGGTATGACTCCATTTGGGTCATTGTTGATCGACTGACAAAATCAACTCATTTTCTTCCAGTTCAGACTACCTATTCGGCTGAGGATTATGCCAAACTGTATATCAGGGAAATTATGCACCTTCATGGTGTTCCCATATCTATTATCTCAGACAGAGGTGCCTAATTTATGACACATTTCTGGAGGTCATTTCAGGTAGGCTTGGGGACACAGGTGAGTCTCAATATAGCATTCTATCCCCAGTCTGACGGACAAGTCAAGCGTACTATCCAGACATTGGAAGATATGTTACGGGCCTGTGTGATCGATTTTCTAGGTACCTGGGATGATCATTTACCATTAATTGAATTTGCTTATAATAACAGCTACCACTCCAACATTCAAATGGCATCGTATGATGCGCTATATGGTAGAAAGTGTCGATCACTGATCGGTTGGCCC
>DF357360.1:75514-96658 GCA_000787875.1 Solanum virginianum | reverse complement strand
GATTTGCGATCAGTGCAAAAAATTGAATCAGAAAATGGCCTCGACTCAACAATAACTCAAAAAAACGTAAATTATTTTTGTCCAAGTGAGCTTAAAATAGTGGGGTTTCCACGCCCCTTTCGCCACGCGAAGAGGACGCGAAACTACACTTACGTTTTTCCGAAAATTCTATGAAAACTGGAAATTTGCGAAAAAGTGTAATAACACACTAGTGCGCGTCGCGCACTAGTGTGGGAGGAAGCGATTTTTTCTTCTTTTAATGAGGAAGGATAATTTCGACCTTTCCCACACCCCATAATCCTAAGTTAAACGTTTTAAGTCATATTAAGGTCCAAAAACATTTTTTTCACATTCATTCGTTCAAAAACCCTTCCAAGAAAAGTTCAAGCGTAAAGAAAGTCAAAGATTTCTCTCAAATTCTTCAAGAAAATTCCTCCAATTCACCAGGACTCTTTCCAAGGTATGTAAGGCCACTCTAAAATTATTATTCTAGAACATTTTAGAAAGTATAAATTTAGTTTTCATCCCAGAAGTAAGTTCAAGTCTTGATTGAGATTACATTCATGTAAATCCTGTAAAGTTAGTGAAGTTCTTTACGTATGCCTAGATTCTTGATAAAGATTGAGGATTCTTGATTCTTTAATAGTTATATGAGTTATTGATTTCAATATTTAAAATTATAGAAGATTTCCTGTGAATTTCATATGGGTTTCATGAACACCTAAAAAGCTTATAGTTTAAGACAAGCTAAAGAATCATTTTCTTGAATCATTCTTGTATTCTAGCTGAATATATTATATATTAATAAATGATTTTCTGGAAGGTTTCTTGGTACTTTAGTTGAGAAATCTAGTATGTTTGAAAGTACATGAAAGATACTAGTTTCAGTAACGTTAAAAATTTCAATTGAGAAAGCTAAGTAGTAAGCTAGGCTAAGTCCCCAAGAAAGCCAGATTTCAAAAATTTATGATCATTTAAGTATGAGTTATATAAAGTATTTTGGGAGTAGTATTGAGCATCGATATGGGTGAGAGTAGAATAAATTACTCAAGCTCATAAATTATGTAGCCAGCATAGGATAAGATTGTACTATAGTACATTCCTCATTAGCCAGTGAGATGGTCCAGTTTGGGATGGATCCACTCCCCTATTTATTTGTCCCCTACCCCGACAAAGTACGAGACAACTTTGGCAGCATGAGCAAGACGTTGTATCATCACGATGCTCATAGTGGTGATTATCGGTTAGAGAAACTCCCCAAGCTAAGAAACTAAGTTTCACTTATCAGTTTTCAGCACGTTATTTTCAGCATATAGTCTTGTGATTATTTTTAACTCATTTATGACTATAATCATGTCTTTTATAATATATTATGACATCTTGATTTAAATGTTTTGACCATCTTACATACCATACATTTCACATATTGACGTCCTTAGGACCTGCACCGTTCTATGATGCAGATGCAGGTGACTGAGTTCCTTAACAGACGCACCGTTGAGAACTTGATAGCTTCCAGACCGTGGTGAGGCCTCTTCTCAGTCCAAGGCTCTTGGATTATGTTATTTCTTTTAGTCTTTATTTTCAGATTTGGGTTACTTGGGGCCTGTCCCAATAGCTTTTCGGACAGCCTTAGTGAGGTTCCATAGATCATGAGTCAGTACTTTAGTTTCCGTATATTCAGATATTGCTTATGAGTTTTATATTTAGCTTGTGCAGACAATTTTTAAAGTAGTATATTGCTTTTATGGCTTTTTCCACTGTTGTGAGTCTTCCGCTGAGTAAGTAGCCAGACCATGTGGTTCGCTTGGGGACGAGAAATGATTTTCGAGTGCCGGCTACGTCCAGGATGTAGGCTCGGGACATCACAACGTTAAAAATTATTATATGCATTAACTAACATGTCAAATTTATATAATTAATTAAATATTATATATATATATAATTGTTATAATTAATAAAATTAATATAAGTAATGGTATAAGGACAAATAAGTAATGACATAGGGACAAAAGGATAATCCAACTTTGAGACTAGAACCTTCTCACTTTTAGTTATATATGATATGATTATAGAGTGATGTTAATAAGGTTTCTTAAAGAAAAGGTTAATCATTGAAATTTCTCACGGGAAGATGTTCATTGACTATTCCATAAATATTATGATTGAATCAATAAGAAAAGAAAAAATATTCATGTCAATGAGAATTTATTATTTTCATCATGTGTCTTTCCAATGAGTTGATTCAATATAGGTAAGTCGAAAAAAATTATATAACATAAATTTCTCAATAATTCGTGGTGGACAAAATCAATATTTAGTAGTTATAAAATCTTTTGAAATGGACCCCCTTGATAGTGCCACACAAAATCCAATAGTGTTGGGCTTTCTGCTGTGCAAATCCAAACCAGTGACTTTGAGCACTTAATGATCGTACACACAATTTTTAATTATTTTTTTAAAAAAATTAGTAAGGATATTTTTAAGAAAAACAAATATCTCCTGTTCCACTTTTAATTTAATTTATGTATGACTTTTCCAAAATTATCATATTCACTTTAATTACACTCTTTTATTTTAAATTAATATCCTTTAGTTAGAGTTATTATTTTGAATGTCATTAATATTTGTTAATTTTGTGACTATTTTGATCAATGTGGATGAAGAAAAATACTTCACTTATGCACATTCCAGAATTTCACTCACATAAGATTTTCAAGAAAAAAAATTAAGATAATTTATCATCATATATATATATTTATTTTAAAGCAAAAATTAAAATCATTTAACTAACACCACTTAAAAAAAAATAAATTTATAAATAAATGTTGGATCATGCACAATACGATTTTTTCCTCACTAGTATATTTTATACATATTTTACTGCTTATTTTATGATATATTTGACTAACAATTATTTATCATTTTAATTGAGCGGCTAAATGTGTCAAAAGTCCAAACCAGTGTTTACATGTATAATTGCAATTTAGGAAAAATTGTGTGAATAAGCAAATATACATTAGTTAATTAACGAACACAATTATAGTTTGAATTAATTATAAAATATTTTTGAATAATTATAATTTGAGTATGTATATAGATTTGTGTAGTGAACTGTATCAAATATAAAAACAACTAGCGAATTATATAAGCGTAACGTAAATTGTATAGAGAAATACACAAACGTTGCAAATTGTATAGCCGATTATACAAATATTGTGCGCAAATTCTGTAGCAAAATACACAAACACTGCGAATTGTATAGCGAACTATACAAACATTGTGCGTGAATTATATATCGAAATATGCAAACATTGTGAATTGTCTAGTAAATTATACAAACGCTAATCGAATGGTAGAACAAATTATATAATAATGTGCAAATTATATAGCAAAATGTACAAATACTGCTATAGCTATAGTTACTCAATGTAATTACCTAAACTGTAGTTATTTTCGCCTATTAAATTTCAGAATTAAGCTATTTATAAAAATTACTTTTGGAAAAATTATTTTACCGAAATATTAAGTTCGAATAGTCCAAGGCTCTTGGATTATGTTATTTCTTTTAGTCTTTATTTTCAGATTTGGGTTACTTGGGGTCGAATCTAATGTTTATCTATGTATTATTTTTGCAATACGTTTGATTTAACATTTTTTAAATAAATAAAATGATGATTTTATTATATTTCTCCTAATTATGACTATAATTTGTTTATTATTAAGAAATGAATTGGCCGTATTCCAAACACTTTAACATAAATTAAGACGGATGAAATACTCAATTATATAAATAAAATATTTGATTGTCCTATCATTTTATAATAAATTACAAAATTTTAGATCGTAATTTAATATTTTCCTCATAAGATTTATCTCAAATTACACAAAAAAATAATAAATTAAATAACTCCCAACCTCCACCCCCAACCCAACAAAAACAATCAACCAAAATTTCATTAACATAAAAGTTTCATTTATCAAATGAGTGACGTAATTTTCCTTAATATTTTGGTAAACTTAGTTTTCTTGAGATGTAAACTCATTTAATATAACTTCTATAAGGTGATGAAAACTTTCTAATTTATAGCGACTTAATAATGACATTTATTTAAAGATGTGGGGTTAACATAAGAGTTGTCAAAGCCTATGGTAGAAAATAAAGATTATTTATAATCATTATTTATAATCTTTTGTTATAAAGTTTGTATATAATATTTTTCCAATTTTTTCTCTCTTAAAATTATTAATATGTGGTGGGAAATTCACACTAGGGATTTCCAAATTTAGAAATGGTATTTATTGTGATGGCTTGTTGTTATCAAAGCGTTTATATTAACAAAAAAAATAAAATAAAAATAAAAAATTTTAAAAATTTGGAGTACAATTAAATTATGCGACAAAAGATATCCACAAATTCAACGTGATGGATGTATTATTACGAAAATATAAATTTGAAATACAAACTTAGTCGCTTTGATATTTAGATTATTGTCACTAAAAAATTGTTAAAATTTTAAAATTGTAGGTCCAAAACTAACTACTAACAATTGACCACTAATCACTTAAACACTAATTTTAGAAATTCAAATTTCTAACTTCACTTCAAGAGGTGTACCAAAATCATCTCATCCCATTGTATGATACTTTGAGTGCAGATTCATATATCTATATTTAAATAGTTTAAAGAAAATATATAGCACTACTATATGTCATCTCGAGAAGGGAGCATAGGTTCACGTGAATTATTTGGATGTCCTTACGGCGTACACTCCCTAGATTTGTGAAAATATTTTATTTTACAACTATGGTTTTACAAAATCATTCCATTCAGGATCTTTTGATCTGTCAAAACGTCGAATTTATAAATTTTCGTAAGACCCTCCTAAATTAGTTAACCAACTAAAAACATGATGATGTATTCCTATTAGACATGACATGGATTTTGGAAAAGCTTATACACGTCTATTACGTAGATAAATTAATCACTTAAACTATATCATTACTTTATTGTACACATTAGTCTTAATAACAACAAGGTGACATCTTTTGTGGTTAATTTATATACGTAATGAGCACTTGAGAAATCATACAAAAAATATATCAAAATTTAAGAATAGTTTAACCATGAAAGTTTTTACTTTTTTCCAAAAAATATGTGTAGACGATAAATTCACGTTGAGAAAATAATAATCAAAAATGAAAATATCGCGAACAATTTGTAGTATTTGATTTCAAAATGCGAGTGTTACAATCTCTATAAATCCTCTGATTCGCCTTTTCAAGTGTAAATTCAAGGGCTCTTGAACTTGATCTTGAATCTGGAATTTATTCTTGAACTCAATCTTGAATTTGAATTTATTCTTGATCTTGTTCTTGAAACTTGAATTTGTTCTTGAGTTCGATCTTGAGTTCAAGAGCTTTTAAGCTTGTTCTTGAACTTGAGTGCTTGAATGTTTGAATTCTTGAACTTTGTGGACAAATTTGTGGCGTTTGATCCACAAGCTTTCACTAGTTTTTTTGTTAGAATTCTTCTCCCCTCTTTGAATTATGAAGACCTCTATTTATAGTTGTAAAATAGAGGAATTATAATAGGAAAGACTTCCCTTCAGCCAATCAGATTTAAGTGACATGACATGTTGGGTTTTAATGAAATGGGCTTGTCATTTTGACACATGACATGGTTCCATTGACTTCTTTGTTTGACTTGTTTTTTTCGAATTCTTTAAAAATGGACTCAAAAAAGGAAGAGCGCTTTCGGGGTCTCTTTGGTTAATAAAATCTAACAGGTTTATCGTTGCGGAAAAATAGCTCGACACCAGGATTATAAAAAGCTTAGCACCTCTCATTCTTATTACTTTTTCAAAATAAAAAACAGAAGACCAATATGTGTTTTTTTCAATTTCAGAGGTTTTTCCTGACTTTGTCCGTCGAGATGTGACGTGTTTGCCATATCATTTGACACATGGCACCAGGATGAGCCTCTTGGATGAAATAATATTGGGCTTATTAATTTGGACTCTTTTATTGTAGCTCAAATCAATTAACATGAATTTTAATTAAATCTGTATCTATTGAACTTAAATAATTAACCAAATTATATTAATCCATAACATTTATTTAGACTAATATACTCATGAATTTAATATAATTCGAATCATTTTAAAATTTATATTTAATAAATTTTAAATAATTACAAATGCCCCCTATTTCAAGTTTAGTCAAAATATTTTATCATTTGAAGAGTTAACTTGAAGTATTAATTTAAGATTATAATAACATTTACATAATATTATAAAAGGAGCATTGACATAATATTATAATTTTATTATTATAATATCATGTAGAAAAAAAAGTTATTTCCAACTTTATCTTATTTGAAAAAAAGAAAATTGAAACCCTTTTTTTTTCTTCTTCTTCTTTCCTTTTTTCTTTTCTTTCTTTCTTTCTTTCTTTCTTTCTTTCTTTCTTTCTTCTTTCCATCATTTTTTTTCTTTTTTTTCGTGGTCAGCTGACCACTTATTGCTTTTTTAAAAAAAATTTTTTTCTCCTCTTCTTTCTTTCCTTTTCCTCATTTTTTTTGTCCTTCCTCTCCTTTATTTTTTTTTTTGCTTTTTCCATTCTTACCTTCTTTTTTTCCCCTTTTTCTTCTTAGACATCACACTATAAATAAAGGTATGCTTTTCATATTTTTCAATCAAAATTAAAGTCTAACCCCAGGTATCTTTGTTGAAGTATAACTTTCTTCTTCTCTTCATTTTTTTTAGTCCCTTTTCTTTTTTGTAGGTCAAAGGGAGTGATATTTGTGCTTTGTGGATTCTATAACACAAGAATTTGATCTCAACGTGTGAAGGGATGTGTTCTATATCCCTGTTTTGAGATCATCAATTTGATGCTTTATGTTGTTCTAAATGTTTAAATATAGGGGACCAACAATACGAGACTTTACGCTATTTTAAATGTTTAAACATAAGAGAATAACAATACGAGGCTTTATGTTGTTTTAAATGTTTAAACATAGGGACCAACAACACGAGGCTTTACGCTGTTATAAATGTTTAAACATAAGGGACCAACAATACGAGGCTTCCCAATGTTTAAACATAAAGGGCCAACAATTCGAGCCCTTACACCCAATGTTTAAACATAAGGGGCCAACAATTCGAGCCCTTACAAAGTTCTCAATGTTTAAACATAAGGGGCTGATTCGAGGGTCTACAAAGTTTGTAATGTTTAAACATAAGGGATCCCCAATGCGAGGCTTTACAAATATTCGAATGTTTAAACATAAGAGGCTAACAATTCGAGGGTTTATACAGTTCCCAATGTTTAAACATAAGGGACCCCCCAATGTGAGGCTTTAAAAAGTTCCCAATGTTTAAACATAAGGGGCCAACAATTCGAGGCCTTACAAAATTTTCAATGTTTAAACATAAGGGATCCCCAATTCGAGACTTTACAAAGTTCCCAATATTTAAACATAAGGGACCCCCAATTTGAGGCTTTACAAAGTTCCCAACGTTTAAACATAAGAGACCTCCCAATGCGAGGCTTTACAAAGTTCTAAATGTTTAAACATAAGGGACTCCCAATACAAGACTTTACAAAGTTCCCAATATTTAAACATAGGGGACCCCTAATGCGAGGCTTTACAAAATTTCCAATGTTTAAACATAAAGGACCCCCAATTTGAGGCCTTACAAAATTCCCAATGTTTAAATACAAAGGACCTCCCAATACGAGGCTTTACAAAGTTTCCAATGTTTAAAGATAAGGGATCCCCAATCCGAGGCTTTACAAAGTTTCCAATGTTTAAACACAAGGGACCCCCAATTCAAGGCTTTATCATACTCCAAATGTTTAAACATAAGGAATCTCCAACTCAAAACTTTACAATATTCAAATGCTTGTGAAGAGACCATCTTAAAGTGCAAAGGGACAATTTTTTGTCCACCTTAAAACATGGAATTTGGAGATCCTTTTAAGGATAAACCCACCAAAAGGCCAACTTAAGGTGCAAAGGGACAAATTTTGTCCACCTTAAGGTATGACAATTTAGAGAGATTCTTGTGGCATAATAGGATGGATACTCATCTTTACCCTAAGAAAGGCAATTTGACAGAATCCTCATGATATAAAGAATAGTTATTCATTCTTGCCTTGAGAAAGGTAAAGGCTTGAGAGGTTTTACCTTTCAAACTTGACAATTATAAACGCTTCAACATGCATGCTTGGAGGATTTGAGCACTTCGACTTGCAAACTCGGAGAATTCAAAAACTTCAACTTGTATACTTGGAGAATTTGAAGACTTTGATTTGCATACTTGTAGCATCAAAGACTTCAACTTGCGAACTTGAAGAATTCATAGACTTCAACTTGCGTACTTGAAGAATTTGAAGACTTTGATTTGCATAATACTTGGAGAATCAAAGACTTCAACTTACAAACTCAAAGAATTCAAAGATTTCAACTTGTAAATTCAAAGAATTTGAAGACTTTAACTTGTATACTTGAAGGGTTTGAAGGCTTCAACTTGTAAACTCGAAGAGTTCGAAGACTTCAGCTTGTATACTTGAAGAAATTAAAGACTTTGATTTGCATGCTTGGAGAATCAAAGACTTCAACTCGCATATTTGAAGAATTTGAAGACTTTGGTTTACGTACTTGGAGAATCAAAGACGTCAACTTGCATACTTAGTTAATTTGAGAACCAAATCGTAGACTTTAACTTGCAAAATTGAGAAATTTGAAAACTTCAATTTGCAAACTTAACCAAATTTGAAAGCTTCAAGCATGCTATTGAGTAAGGTCACATTCCGTAGGGCTTTGCCCCTATAAGTAATCAAGTTGGGACCTATAGATTTTTAACACTCATGCAGCTGAACCTGAAATATAATTTGAAGCGCCTACGTATCTCAATAAAGAGGATCAAGTCACAACGTAGTTCTGGGGGGAGTATTTTTTTTTGTCCTAACTTTTGCCTAGGCCGCCTCTTTCGAGATTTTTAACCTAGTGGATATATTTTTTTAGGGTGTCGTACACAGTTTATACTCTTGCAAGCCAAGAGTATCATGCACCTTTATACTCGTACTTCAAGGAGCATCATTTGCCTCAAGGATAGTACCTATTAAGAAACTTTGCATGTATAGGACCGAACCTTATTCAGTCTGCATCGACAAGCTTGCAAGCACCATTTGAGTATATTTCTTGTACCACATATGGTCCATCCCACTTCGAGGTACATTTGCCCCCGAACTTGCATGAAGTGATAATGGGCCTTCTTACTGCAAGAACTTGGTCTCCAACTTGAAAACACCTTGAGCGAACCTTTTTGTTGAAAGCATGAGATAAACGAGCTTGATAACATTCAAGGTTTTGTTGGGCTTCCAATCTCTTTTCATCAAGTGCTTCTAACTCAGCAAGATATATGAACCCTTCTTAGATAGCCAGTCTCAAGAAAAATATTTGACGCTCGAGTGGCAGGACTGCCTCAACTCCAAAAGCAAGTGGACATGGGGTTGCTTGAGTTGGTGTACGGTATGTTGTCCTGTATGCCCACAAGGCTTTTTCCATTTTTTTGTGCCAATTTCTCTTGGACTTAGAGACAACTTTCTTCAATAGATTGCACAAAGTCTTGTTGAATGTCTCAGCTAAACCATTGGCGGCAACATTTTACATAGAAGACTTTCGCTGCTTAAAGCCAAAGAGATCACATATCTTATTCATCAACTTGTTATCAAGTGACTTACCATTGTCTATTATTATGTATCGTGGAATGTCAAATTGATAGACAATGTTTACTCAAATGAAGTTCGTGACATTTTCCTTCTTGACTTCTTTAAGAGCTACAACTTCGGCCCATTTTGAGAAGTAATCTGTCGCAACCAAGATGTATAAGTTCCCACCAGAAGATTTTTGTAGTAGTCCAACAATATCTAATCCGCAAGCATCAAATGGCCACAATGCAATAGTTGGCTGTAAAATTTCAGGTGGTTGATGTATGAAATTAGCATGGAATTGGCAAGCCTTGCACCTTCGAGCACAGTCTGAGCAATCTTTCACCATAGTTAGCCTATAATACCTTATTCTTTTTATGTGAAAGTGGAGTTTCAGTCCAGACTGATGTGATCCATATACTCTTAAATATGCCTCTTGCAAGGCTTGGACCGCTTTTTTCTCCCTCAAACACCACAAGAGCATTCTCTCAAATGATCTCCTATACAATGTGTCCTTGTAGTAGAGAAAAAAGGTGCTCGATGCCGAGTGTCAGTCCTTCTTCTTATATCTTCTGGGAGCATCCCGTAACACAAGTAGTCGATAATAGTTTGGCGCTAATCATCTTTGTCAACCTTGGTCGCAACAATGAGACGATCTACTTCATATTCATCTTCATTTGGTGGTACAACCCATTTTTGATAGATAGTAACTTGTGTTTGCTTTGGGAGAGTTAGAGCGGAGGCTAGAGCAGTTAACGTATCAGCCATTTTATTTTCCTTCCTCGACATATATTGTAAAGTTACATCTCTGAGCCATCTTATCAACTTCTAGGCATAACAGTGATAAGGATGAATTTTGGGCTTTTGACCTCATAGCTTCCCAAAAATTGCTTGATTACTAATTGAGAGTCACCAAAGACTTGAAATTGTAATTGCTTTATGTCAACGACCATTTCAGTCTAAGTATTTCCGCTTGGTACTCTGCGACATTATTTGAGTAACATTATTTCAATGTGAAAGAGAATGGTAAGACTTCTCCTTGTAAACTGATAAATACTATGCCTACACTAGCTCATTCACGATGCACAGCTCCATTAAAGTATATTTTCCAAGGAGGGTGAATCTCGATGGCTAATACATCCTCGTCGGGAAGCTCGTCAGTCAATTTCTAATTGTATGGTATAGGATGATCTGCCAAAAAATTTGCTAACACTTGTCCTTTCACAGCCTTTTGAGGGATGTACACAATCTCAAATTATTGAAACGAAAGGTACCACTTTGCTAGTCGGTCATTAAGGACTGGTTTCGACATAACAAATTTGATGGGATTTGCCCTAAAAATAAGATGGATGATGTGCGCTTGAAAATAGTGCTTCATTTTTTGAATTAAAAAGACTAGCGCCAAACACAACTTCTTGATTGGTGAATAATTCAACTCATTTGGTGTTTTTACTATTTTCTTGAGCTAGTCGGCTCCCACAGACCTTTCTTTTGGCGCAATATAAAATATCAATGGGTTTCCAGGTATAGGGGCCGCTAGAATTAGAGGTTTCGCCAGATACACCTTTATACTTTCAAAGGTTTTGCTATATGCTTAATCCCACTTGAAAGGGACCTCTTTCTTTATAAGGTGACTAAATGGTTGGCATATTCCAGCTAAATTAAGATGAATCTCCTCAAGTAGGCTAACCTACCCTAGATTCTTTTCAACTCATCAATGTTTCGAGGCTCAGACATCTTCAAAATTGCATCAACTTTGGCTTGATCAATCTCAATTCCCCAATGTCGCACAATGAAGCCAAGAAACTTTTCAGAAGTGACCCCGAAGGCACATTTTAATGGATTCATCCTTAGTTGATACCTTCAAAGCAAATCAAACACCATTCTTAAGTCTTTCAAATGGTCACACCTTCTTTTTGACTTCACCACAAGGTCATCAACATAATATTCGACATTTTTGTGGAGTAAGTCGTTAAATATATTTAGCATCGCCCTTTGATATATGGCACCAGCATTCTTTAAACCAAAATGCATTACCTTGTAGCAATAAATACCTTTAGGTGTAGAAATACTGTGAGTTCTTCATCCTTCGATGACACTCAAATTTGGTTATAGCCAGAAGAACCATCCATGAATGACATTGCCTTATAACCAGTCGTAGCATTAATCATTAGCGCTGAGATGGGTAGAGGGAACTCATCTATAGGGCATGTATTATTGAGGTCTCTAAAGTCAACACAAACTCGAATTTAGCCATTCTTGTTCCTCACAGGAATGGTACTTGAAATCCACGTTGGATATTTAACTTCACGAATAAAGTCTGCCTCAATGAGTTTGTTAAATTCTTTCTCAATCAATGGAACCAAGTCTGGCCTAAAATGTCTTTGAGCCTACTTGATAGGATAAACGTCGTGTTTGACCGCCAATTGATATACTGATATTTTGGGATTTATGCCAGCCATTTCTTTGAGTTATTCATATAAGCCATTTCTTCATTAGCTTCTAGAAAAGCACTCAAGTAAGTTGGCCTCGGATCCATGCCAAAGTTAACTTCCTTTAAGGGATCTGTTGTTGTCTTCACTCCTTCTTCAAATTCTAATGGGACCTCTCTAGCATCCTCCTCTTCCCGTGGATCATTGTCATTAACAGATATATGATTGCACCAAATAATAGCTCCTAGATCTTCATCAACCTTCATTTGATAAGAGAAATCATTCTCAATCTGAGTTGTAACATGACATAAGGAGCCTATGCTTTCTTCATCTTCCTCATTCTCTTTGGTATAAAAATAGTGTGAGCCTTTGTTTTTAGCACCCCTTTACACAAAATTATGAGTTCCACCCGTCGCTTCATCCTAGAAGGAATTACACTTTTGAAATTCTTTTGGATCATAGGTGAAACAAGTGTCGTTACTTTTAGGTAACTTTTCTGATGCTTGTTATTTCTCTTTTTCAATGGGCCCAACCTTTCGAATACAGAAGTTCTCCCAACAGGTTATCTAAGTCTACCAAAGATAGAAATCCTCTTATTAGAAGAAGTATACTCATCCTCTACACTAATGTAGTTATTGTTTGCCCTTCTTATGGAGATGTAAACTGGTGGTGGTTGACTATAGCCTAAGATTTCACGTGCTGGCCTAGTCATGCCTTCTGATGAGAGTTCCCCTAGCCTAGACATCTCATTAGTGTTGTACCCAACCTTTGCAAATAACTTGCAGGCATTTTGATCAAAGCCTTCTGTACTTTTTGTAAGGAGTGACATGTCTTGTGGTGGATTTTGAGCCATAAAACTTCCCAGTAGCTTTGAAGACAAGTTTATTGCATCAACCCATTTGATAGAAAAAGTCAACCCTCCTATCACATTCCCTTGTATACCGGATGATTGACCCTCTTATTTCTTCACTTTGGGACATAACAAAGTCTAGAGGCTGGCTTTCCCTTTGACGACATGGTCTTACCCTTATTTGGACAAGTGCTAGGCTCCCTAATATCAACTTTGTCCTTTTCAATAGCCACATCAGTTGTTTGGCCTTTAAGATTATCAGATTTGGTCAGTTTGACACCCTCAAGGTTTACCCCTATTACAATATAACTCTTCAAATAGAACTTTGCATCGGTAAAATATGACTCAACTTTAGTGAAAGGATTATTGTGAGCAACTATTTTCCTTTTAATTTCATTTTTGAGGTACTTCAAGCATTGATAGTAAAAGGATGAGACAATTTTGTTCTCAAGCACCTAAGGCCTTCCAAGTAATATGTTATATGAAGTCTTTGCATCAATCACATGTATCTATGCACATGATCGCAAATCATCCATATGAATTTTTAGCTTAATAGAACCTAA
The DNA here is from genome assembly GCA_000787875.1 of Solanum virginianum. Lineage (NCBI taxonomy): Eukaryota > Viridiplantae > Streptophyta > Magnoliopsida > Solanales > Solanaceae > Solanum > Solanum virginianum. The sequence goes on along the minus strand of DF357360.1, from coordinate 83,096 downwards.
AGGCTTCTGCCCCCTTGATTGAATATTAATAAATGACTTTCGCTAAGTGTAACGACCTGGCCCAACACTGTAAAGTATTGTTCGCTCTTGGACCTGGCCCATCATGGATTTTTCCCTTTGGGCTCATCCCAAAAGGCGCTTCACAGTATATAGGCCAGTCCTTTACTTAAATAGCACAGGACTCTCCCTCTCTTTTCCAATGTGGGATTTGCCTAAGTGAGCCAGGCGTTACGTATCACCATCCCTGCACTCAACCCCTGTAGGGACTCAGTGTCCTCACTAAGGTTTGCCCCACCACCGTACTTATTGAGAGTTGGCTCTGATACCATCTGTAAGTAACCTGGCCCAACACTGTGGAATATTATCCGCTCTTGGGCCTGGCCCATCATGAATTTGTCCCTTTGGGCTCATCTTAAAAGGCGTCTCACAGTATATTGACCAGTCCTTTACTTAAATAACCCAGGACTCTCCCTCTCTTTTTCGATGTGGGATTTGCCTAAGTAAGCCAGGCGTTATGTATCGTCGTCCGTGCTCTGTAACTTGGGCTTGTAACCTAAGTAGGGGCTTTAGAGTGGTGGAATGTTGGGCTGTCCCAGATGGTTGGGGTTGGTGGGCTAGTGTCTGGCCTGCCCTGTCCATGCGCAGAGTTGGGCCTTGTGGTCCAATCGAAGGAATGGGCTGCTGGGCTCCTAAAGTGGGGTGTACTGCATGAGGCTGGCTTTATAGAGTAGCAACGAATAGCTACCGCTCTATGCAAAAGAAGGATATTTTAGAGTTCATGGCTAAGTATTTGACTTGTCAGCAGGTTAAGTGTGAGCACCAGCGGCCTGAAGGTGAGTTTCAGAGGATGCCCATTCCTACATGAAAGTGGGAGCTAATCACTATAGATTTTGTGGTAAGTTTGCCCACTACTGTAGGTGGTTATGACTCTATCTGGGTAGTCGTGGATAGATTGACTAAGTCTTTCCATTTCATTCCGGTCAAGTTCAAGTATACAACAGAAAAGTTAGCTGAGGTTTACATCAGTCAGATAGTTAGATTGCACAATGTGCCCGTTTCTATCATTTCTGATCGTGGTTCACTCTTCACTTCACATTTTTGAAGGGCCTTGCAGCATGGTCTAGGTACTCAGCTGCATATGAGCTCAGCCTTTTACCCTCAGACGGATGGACAGTCTGAGCCGACTATTCAGGTGTTGGAGGACATGCTGCGAGCGTGTGCGATTGATTTTGGTACCCATTAGGACCAACACTTGCCTTTAGCAGAGTTCGCCTACAATAATAGTTATCACTTCAGTATTCAGATGGCCTTTGGAGAGAGTTGGAGAGGTGGCCTATAGACTGGCCTTGCCACCTAACTTACGATTTATGTATCCTGTGTTTTATGTATCCATGCTCTGAAAGTATGTGCCCGATGAGTCTCATATACTCTCAATTAATTCGGTGGCATTAAGTCCAGACTTGTCATTAGAAGCGGAGTCTATAGTTATATTGGATAGACAGGTCCGAAAGCTCAGAAACAAAGAGATTGCTTCGGTGAAGGTGCAATAGAAGAACTGTCCAGTTAGAGAGGTGACTTGGGAGATAGAGTCTGACATGCATGCTAAATATCACCATCTCTTCGAAGCTTCAGGTACTTTCTTCTACCTTATGTTCAAGGACAAACATGATTTTTAGTGGTGGATAATGTAATGACCCGTTAGGTCATTTTGAGAATTAGTGCTTTTGATTTCCTAAGATTTATCTTGAAATATTTTATATGGGTATTTTGGACTATTCAATAACTATGACTATTTAGTTTATGATGCAATCAACAAAGGTAAGCAAAAACTCAGAAGAAAACATAGAAATATTCTAAGAGAATTAGTTCACAAAACTAACATGTGGTTCTATGGATAAATCTAGATAATTAATATAAGTGGTGGGTTAAATGTTAATTTAGTTAAATATCTTATACCACTTAATATATATAGAAAAATTAGTTATTAAGGTTTAATTCTTTTAATATAATTTGAAAAAAATAAAAGAGAAAAAAGAAGAAAAGAAAACCTAGAAACCGAAGGCAACGACAACCACAGGTAACAACTAAATCCTATCCTCTTTTTTTATACGTAGATGATTATTACGTGAATGGCAGAGTTTATATTGATGTAAGAGTTTCAATTGATTTTTGTTAGTATATTGGGGCATACAACTGTTAGGCATAAGGGAATTGGAAAGGAAAAACATAAACAAGGAATAAAAGTTGAATATTTGAACATATGTGTGATATTTTGTATCCCAAGAAATATTGTTTCCACTTGTACATTGAGATTGACAGAATTTAAATTTTTTTAATTACTTCTATTGTATTATTCAAAAGGAGGGCTAGTTTTGTAAATAATTGCAGTAAGAACAATTGTTCTTTATTACCATATGTTAGTGTTTATGAAACTTTCATTCAAATTATTTTAGTTCTAGTTTGTTCCTTTGTTGTAGTTGATAATAATTAGTGGCTGCTAAGGTGCAACTATAATGGTGATGATTATTAAATAAATTAAGAGTTAATCCTAGGCTCAAGTTTAGGAACTTGATTATAGATTTGAGTGAATTTTTGAGTCTAGGCTAGACATAAATAATGTAGTTGTTGTTAGTTTTGGAATCTTATTATGACTAAATATTTTGAATAGCTTACATTTATTTGGAAGCCCAACAAAAGGGGACGACTCAAGTTCCGCAGTGAGCGTTCAATTATTAAGGCAAGTAGACTTCTAAAACTTTGTAATTCTCGTAGATGTCACGACTCAAAATTTCAGGCGTGATGGCACTCACCTAACCTACCAAGGCTAGTCAGCCTAACACTTACTAATCCAAACTTAACAATAATTGCGGAAGATGAATAGGCTAATACAATAGTTAATCATATGAATACAAAACTATAATTATCCCAAGGACTAGTCTCACATGTACAAGCCTCTAAATATAGAATTCTCGAATAAAATACATGTTTCAAATATCTAGTTCTCAAATAGAACATAACATAATCATGGATTCCTTGAAGGTTTGCTGAAGATATACGCAGCTACCTTAAGAATAATCCGGAAGCTAGATCCTATAATAAGAAAAGTCTAACCAGAGGGATCGGGCTCGCATCCTACAAAAATGTAGCAAGGGGTGAGTACCAAAAATTATGCGGTACCCAGCAAATGAAACAAACTTAAAGTAAAATAATGAAGAACCAAGAAACTCCTTAACACTCAACCACATATCACCAGACTACAAACCTATACTCAGAAAAGTCCAGCATAATATACATATCATATGTAGAAAATTACTAAAATCTAGATATAATCATCACTTAGCATCAACAGAAAAGTCCCAGCACAATATATATATCATATGTAGAAAATTACTAGAATGTAGATATAATCATCACTTAGCATCAAGCCTCTAAGGGACACAATCTCACAACTATTCTGCAATACAATAATTCATAACCTTCACAATTACACTATCCAAAATTCTATGATCAAAACCTATGATAGTACAATTCTAATTATCCCACTTTTAAGTCATGGAGAAAAACTCTACAATCTATCAAGTTTTCGCTAATTCATCAAGTGTCGTTAAGTCAATACCAAAACTAATCATGTAAAGACATAAATAAGTCAGACGATATAATGAATATCCAATCTCAGTAGCGCACCATATAATCATAACAAGCCAGAGTATTATGGGATGAAATGAATACAGTGAGATACAAATGATTCAATACAATGTCAAATAAGAATGATGCATGTCTGTCCTACGATACACATCTGCTGATCATAAGCATGTCTCAGTCAGAACCCATGGGGTCCACACATGGACCATGTATCCGCCGGAACCATTTCCCTTCGGCAATTTCCATTTCATATCTAGCTGGAACCATTTCCCTTCGACTTTTCTTTTCTTTTCTTGGATCATCCAGCAAGCACATAACAAATGCACAAAGTCAATGAAAATGGGCATGTTCACACAATAATGAGGAGATGACAAATATTAATATAATTCACAACAACATAGTCTTGATACAAACTCAATAATATATCTTAAAACAGAATTTTTATCACCTAACCACACTTTTCAATTCAAATACCATAAATATTGCAATATCTTTAATCTCAATACTATCACAACCTTAACATTATTCACATCTAAAAATAAGTATCGCTTCAGTATCAATGACAAATAATCACTATTTTCAAATATAATAAATCTCCATCATTAATTCACAAATTAAATATCACCACAGAATAACTACCCAATTCAAAATATGTCAATCAAAGCCTACATAAATTCATCTCTACTCCAAAACACTCAATTATATACATATTGGAGAAATATTTTTCTCGATACAAACTCAACAATATATCTCAATCTCAATACCATCACAACCTTAAGAACATTCACATCTAAAAATAAGTATCACTTCGATATCAATAACAAATAATCACTATTTTCACATATAGTAAATCTCCATCATTCATTCACAAGTCAAACATCACCATAGGATAATTACCCAATTCAAAATATTTCAATCAAAGCCTACATGAATTCATCTCTACCCCAAAACACTCAATTGTATATACATTGGAGAATACAGGGTTCAACATATTTAACAAAAGGTTAGAAATTCACTTGCCTTATTTGCGTCACGATCAATCAAACACTTGAGCCTTTCCTAGAAAAATTTGGAAATTCTACGAGAATTACAAGGTTTTGGAAGTCCACTTGCCTTAGTCGAATCACGATCAATCAAACATTTGAGCCTTTCCCTTCGAATAGAATTTGTAACACCACGATCTAGTCAAATAATAATCACAATAAGATTTTGAAATTAATAGTACCCATATTAATATACGTCTAGCCTAGATATCTTAATAATTATACTAAGTGGTATAAGATTACCTAAACTTACTATAAGTACGATAAGTAATAAATATATAACTTATCTCTTTTACCCACTAATTAATTTGGTTATCTAAATTATTTCTCAATTAAATAATAAAATTATTGAATGGTCCAAAACGCCCCTTTAAAAATTCAGAAGATAAACATTCTATGATATACGAAACTCTATATCTCAAAATGACTTAACGGGTTATTACATTATCCACCACTAAAAATCATGTTCGTCCTTGAACATAAGACAAAGGGAAGTGTCTCATTAGAAGTGACCAATAGTCTGACATACCCTTCTCAAAGTTGTTAATTGCTTCCAAGTGACCTTATTTCTGAGATTCATTTTATCAAAATGCACCAGCAGAATCGTACTTATGAACTAACATGAAATTTGTCTTGCAGAAGTAATACATTTGATAACTCCTAGTAACTAGTGTCTGCTCTCAATGATTCATCAAAATGCACCAGCAGAATCATACTTATGAACCAACATGAAATTTGTCTTGCAGAAGTAATACCTAGTCAGAGGCTAGCCCATGAACCAAACTTGAATAATAGTTGCCAATTGCAGTATACCAACCATCCCAAACCTCATCTAAGTTCTATTTCCTTAACATAATCCTCCCTGAACTTAAGCTACACAATTTTAATACTTTGATAATATATAGTCGTAAGGGAGAATTTCATTAAATCTGACAACTAGTGAATGACACTCCCAAATTTATAAAGCCTCAGATAACACTACTCGGATGTTGGAGCAGTAGCTGAATCAGGTATGGTTCCCTATTCATGAGCCGTAGCTATTCAACTTAAGAAAATTCAACATCAAGCACATGTTATTCTTCGAAGAGAAAAAAATCCTCGACATGCACACCAACACTTGTTCTTTCATGCCAAACTTATGAAATTCTTGACCACCTAAGGAATTCTATATACCATGATCATATGACCTCCATTTATCACTAAGTACCAACATGATTCATCATGATAGTTTATGTTAACCTCCGTGTATGAAATAGTATCTATCTAATCCAAAGTCATCAATGACACATACGAATTCATAGGTCCTCTCTGTAATGCTTTCATGAGTCACCTATTTTGATTGAGCAATCCAGCCTAATATGAACCATCAAATTTTCACATATCATTATTTGTCATTCTAATGCTAGCCAAACTTGCTAAAAGGAAGTTGATAGTCTTTCATAGCCCGATGTTGAGTCAACCCGTCTTATATTATCACAAAAACTCAAAGAAAAAATTCATACAATTTACAACTCTGAACTATGGGCCTATCTGTGATGTCTAATCTTCTTTGTCTTTCTTAACTTGTATCTGTCATAAATGTTGTGAGGATGTCTGAATGTTTAACCCATACTCATGGCCCAATTTTAGATGCTCAAATTCTTTAATGCCCAAAGTTTATGTACTCGCTCCTAACCCATTTATTGTTATTATTTCTTAGAAAAATTTACACAATAGGTTGCCTTTTATTTTACACCAACTTACTCAAATGAACTTCATTTAGTCCCTTCACCGTCAAAAGTAACAGAATCCATGATCGAAGTCGTGCTCCAAACCCCTTCAAAATGCTTAGTAACCAACATAGCCAATCATTTTATTGCCTAATTAATCCGTACCTTGACAGAATCAAATATCGCAAATACAATATACCACGAAATCCTGGATCCTGATTCACAGTAAATCCTTATTGCCTGACTAATTCGTACCTTGACAGAATCATCTATCGCAAATACCACGTACCATGAAATTCTGGATCCTGGTTCACACTATGCAATTGATTCTTTCTCAATCATGATTAATACACATCTTGAAGATCTTTAGAGATTGTATATCCTACTCTTCACTAATTGTTTTCTCATATACCTTGTCGTATCCATTATTTGCAACCCAAGTTGTACTAGTTACTGAATCAAACACCATAAAGAAACTCATTCTTAACTTGAGCCAACCCCTGTAGACTTCTTGCTCATACCTTACCCAACAGTTTCTTAACCCTACTAATACAAGTGTAACTATCTTTCCATATATTGAACAAGGTAACTAAAGTCATGCCACATAACAAATCTTACTGACTCAACCAATCATCTACATGCACTCTCTCATTACCATTTCCATTTATATTTATACAAGTGAACTTGTCGAAACTTTATTAGTCCATATACTTGTTATCTTAATAATGATGGGCTCCTCTTGGCTCCCAAAGAAGTCACCAGTCCCTATAGAGATCTGTAGGATAAAATCCATACTTAAACATATTAATACCCATTCTAAGATTCACCACTACAACTTTCCTTATAACTGATTCCTAGCCCAAATATCCACAGTAACAACCAATTAGTTCTCCCCAAATATGATGGTAATGTCGGACTTCACTACCTAAGTAAGTCCAACAATTGATAACTACTTAGCAACTAGTGTCCGCTCTCAATGATCAGCGCGTCTGTTCTTGTATATTACTAGTACCACATTAGAAGTCCCACCAGATCTACCACTAGAATGCATCATATTCTCTAAGAAGTTCATGCTTGAATAGTTAATACTTTTGTGTCATTGAATGGCTATCACACATACTTGAATTAGTTCCATCTCTTACCAAAACAATATACCTTCAACTGTCTAAGAGCATAAGTTGCCACTAT
>DF357360.1:36014-64628 GCA_000787875.1 Solanum virginianum | reverse complement strand
AGATTTACTATCACTGCAAAAAATAGAGTCAAAAAATGGTCTCGACTCGTCTTAAAATAGTGAGATTATTGCACCCCTTCTGTGATGCGGAGAGGACATGGAACCACATTTCATTATTGTTTAAAAATTCAACAAAAATTGAAATTTCATGAAAAAGTATATATTCACACTAGTGCTGTCGCGCACTAGTACATGGGGAAGATATATTTTTTCATCTAATTCGGGAAAGGCAATTTTGTCCTTCTGACATATTTTTATATCCCCAAGTCAGTTTTTGAAATATATTTCGTACAAAAGAGGATTTTAAGACCCAACAATATTCTAAATCTTATTTCTACACTAATCCAGAGAAAAGAAGAGGAGAGGAAAGTGAGGGTTTCATAGGAGAATTCAAAGTTCTTCAACGATTCTTCGTTTTCAGGTATGTAAAGGCTACCCAAAAGCATGAGATTGATCTTCCATGTGCCAAATAGAGTTAGGATGACAAATTGATGACTAGAATCTTGATTTATGAGTTCTTGAAGGTTTCTTGATAATTACTCTAAATTCTTGAATAATTGCTTTAAATTTTTGTATCATATCTTGAAATTCTTGGTTTTAATCCCTTAAACTATAATTTCATATCATGAATTGATGATTATCATGTTTAACTTTTACTGTATATACTCACTACTATGTGATTGTGACTTGACCCTTAAAGCGTCTCTCCATAATGACTTGAATTATGAACTTAGGGGATGACTAGAGCCTTAAATGTCTGAAAATATTGTCTGATTGAGTTTGAGTCCTAAATTGGGTGTGTTGATGACTATGATAGATGAAAATATTGTTGATAGAGTTGAATGGGTATAAGTCTCTTATATTGGATAGATAATCTTACCCGTAGAGGTTGGGTGATGAGAGTTCTGAAAAGATTGATAGATTTATGAGCATGTTAAGTCTTGGGAGGAGTTTTAGCACCGAAATGGGTAAGCGTGAGTCCCACTTGAGCCCATTAACTATGTGGCCAATGTAAGAGAGGATTGAACCATGAAAGTGGATGTTTCCTTTGTCTTAAAAGGGGACTTGACAGACTTTTGGATCCATTGACAGACTAGTCCTTTACCCTGGGAAGGTACTGGATAGATGTGGCAACGACATCTCTTCATTGTATCACTACCTGCTCAGAGGTAGTGGTTGTCAATTATAGAAACTCCTAAATAGGTTTCATGATTATAGAATTCTGATGTGATTTGAAGGTTTGATGCTTAATAGTTAGTAAGGTGATAGAGTCTTTTCTCCTATATTTGAGTTGAGGCTGAGGGATTGATGAGTGTTAATTATATTGTTTCCTTTTCTTAGCCTATTTTACATATAGTACATTCCACGTACTAATGCCCCTTAGGTGCTGCATCATTTTATGATGTAGATTCGATAGACCGAGGACTTCAGCAGCCCAATCATTGAATTTTAGAGCTCTCTATTCCAGACAATGGTGAGTCCTCCCCTGCATTCGGAGGATGGTTATTTCTATTGATTTTTTAGTCTTTTATTTAATTTTTGTAGCCATGGCCTATCATGTCTTAGACTATAGTATAGAGGCTTCATAGACATAAGTTGATGTTGATGTCGAGGGCTCCTTTCCCTCTTTCTTTCCTTATATTGAAACTGTTGATTTTCCTATTCTATTTTTGTATGGTGGTTTAATGTTGATAGTATGAGCCCACTAATAGGATAATATTTATTACCTATTATATCATTTTGATTTCCGCTGATGTATTGATCAAATGATGGCAAGAAGACTAAGTGATCCGCTTGGGGCTAGTAATAGTATCTGAGTGCTAACCATACCTAGTGTACCCTCTCGGGGCGTGACAAACTTGGCATTAGAGCCTAGAGTTCGAGTGTCCTAGGGAGTCTATGAAGCTGTGTCTAGTAGAGTCTTGTCTATGGGTGGGTTATGGACCACACTTCATAAGCAGAAGGCTATAGGACATTAGGAAGTGTTACCCTTATTTTATGATTTGAAATCATTCTATGAAGTTAACTTATGAAATCCTGCTTTTAACTCATGCTTTACGCTTACAGAAAATGTCGCCCAAGAGAATAACCGCTCAAAGAGATGTCACAACTCCTATCACTGAGAATACCCAACCCGAGGCTCTGGTGCAATTTAAGACAAGGAGATGGGGACACCCCGCTAGGACTGCTGAGGTCCCTCAGGCACCCCTTACTTAGCCCCAGCCAACTCCCACTACTGAGGCAGAGTTTCGAGGTGCCCTCACCATGCTGACCTAATTGGTAGCCTCAGAGGGAAATAGCCAAGGTTCTTACGCTCCTAGTACTGGATTGCAGGAGCCCTCAGCTGTAACTTGGCTTAGGGACTTTCTGAGGATGAACTCGCCTGTATACACGGGGGTGAAGGTAGAGGAGGACCTGCAGAACTTTATTGATGAGATGTATAAGGTTCTGAGGGCCACGCATACAGATGAGTTAGAAGGAGTTGAGCTTGCGTCCTATCAATTGAAGGATGTGGCTAATGTATGGTACACTCAGTGGGAGGGGACTAGGGGTGAGGATGCAAAGCCTGCTTCATGGGATGAGTTCGAAGCCACCTTTCTTGATCACTTCATTCCTCAAGAGTTGAGGGAACCAAAGGCGAATGAGTTCATGAATCTGAAGCAGGGAGCAATGACCGTGAAAGAGTATAGCCTTAAGTTTAGCAAACTTTTAAGGTATGCTCCTGAGATGGTAAAGGATATGAGCCAGAGGTTGAGGAGGTTTCTCTGTCTTAGCTTGACATGTGCAGAGAGAGTGTAAGGCTGCCTTACTGATCCTAGGTATGGATATCTCCAAACTTATTGTGTATGCCCAGCAGATGAAGGAAGATAAGAGGATGGATAGAGAGGAACACTTGAGTAGAAAGGCAAAGTCAGAGGGACATGAACCTAGCTCGCAGAGACAGAACAGAGATGATAAATCCTATATTCAAAATAGATCATCATATCCCCCACCATCTACAGCCAGTGCACCCGTGCAACCAACCAGGCATGATAAGAAATCTCAGGGTCATCAGAATTTCAGGACCCCGAGCGCTCACTCTCAGGCCAGTGTAACCTAGGGTGTAAGGGGAAAGCCACCTTGCAGCAAGTGTGGTAAGCTTCATCTGAGAGAGTACTGTATTGGCAAGGATGTATGTTATGCTTGTAGTCAGGCTGGTCATTTTAGCTTTGAGTGCCCGAAGAGGAGGCGAGGTGAGGGGAGCGGTAGAGCTCAGTATTCGATAGCACCTCCAGCAAGTAATCAGCAGAGGGGTGCTACTACTACGGGTACAGGGGGTGGTACAAACTATCTTTACACTATAGGTAACCATTAGGAGCAGAAGGCTGTAACAGATGTTGTCATGGGTATGCTTCATGTCTTTGCTTATGATTGCTATGCTTTTATTGATCCAGGTGCCACCTTATCTTTCGTAACTACTTATGTGGCTAGAAAGTTTGGTATTCTTCTTGAGTGTTTACTTGTGCCCTTTTCTGTCTCTATTCCTACTGGACAGTTTATCTTAGCTAAGAGAGTTTATAGGGATTGTGTGGTGTCTATCTATCATAAAGACATATTACCTGACTTGGTAGAGTTGGAGATAGTTGAATTCAATGTGATAATAGGCATGGATTGGCTTCATGTTAGAGCTAGGAAGTTGATATCCAAGGGATGTATTTACCACCTCGGGCGAGTGAAGTCCGATGATGTTGAGTCTCTTACTCTTGAGTCACTCCCGATGGTGAATGAGTTTTCCAAGGTTTTCCCTGATGACCTTCCTGGAGTCCCTCCTGATAGAGAGATTAACTTTGGGATTGATGTTCTTCCCGAGACCAAACCTATATCAATTTCACCCTGTAGAATGGCTCCTGCATAGTTGAAAAAATTGAAAGAGCAACTAAAAGACTTGTTAGAGAAAGGTTTCATGAGGCCTAGGTCTCACCTTAGGGTGCTCTATTCTATTCTTGCATAATAAAGATGGGTCTTTGAGGATGTGTATAAACCACCAACAGTTGAATAAGGTGACCATAAAGAATAAGTACCCTCTTCGATCTCTTTGACCAACTTTAGGGTGCTACTTGTTTATCCAAGATAGATCTCAGATCGAGCTACCATCAGTTGAAGGTAAGGGAAAGTGACATTCCTAAGATGACCAGCTTCAGGGTGCTACTTATTTCTCCAAGATAGACCTCATATCTGGTTACCATCAGTTGAAGGTAATGGAAAGTGATATTCCTAAGATAGCCTTTAGGACATGGTATGGCCATTTTGAGTTCTTGGTCATGTCCTTCAGGTTGACAAATGCATATAAAGCTTTCATAGACTTGATGAACAGGGTGTTCAGACCGTATCTTGACATGTTCATGATCGTGTTTATCGATGACATCCTAGTGTATTCGAGGAATGAGGAGGAGCATGCAAATCATCTTAGAGTGGTTTTGGAAACACTTAAAGATCATAAGTTGTATGCAAAATTCTCCAAGTGCGAGTTTTGGCTCAAGTTAGTGGCTTTCTTAGGCCATATTGTTTTGGGAGATAGCATTTGGGTGGATACCCAGAAGATTGAGGTGGTTAAGAACTGGCCAAGACCAACTTCTCCAACATAAATAAGAAGTTTCTTGGGTTTGGCCGGGTACTACCATAGATTTTTGGAGGGCTTCTCTTCTCTATCAGCCCCCTTGATAAAACTGACTCAGAAAAAGGCCAAGTTTCAGTGGTCTAAGGCATGTGAGAAGAGCTTTCAGGAGTTGAAGACTAGATTGACTACAACACTAGTGTTGACATTACCAGATGGGATGAGTGACTTTGTGATATATTATGATGTATCTATAGTTGGATTGGGGTGTGTGCTTATTCAGAGAGGGAAGGTGATAGTTTATGCTTCCAGACAACTTAAGATTCATGAGAAGAATTATTCTACTTATGATCTTGAGTTGGCAGCAGTGGTGTTTGCACTTAAAATCTGGCATCATTATATGTATGAAGTGTATATGTACGTGTTCACCGATCATAAGAGCTTGTAGTACATGTTCAACCAGAAAGAGCTTAACCTGCGACAGAGGAGGTAGCTGGAGTTTCTTAAGGATTATGCTGTGAGCATCCTCTACTACCCAAGTAAGGCTAACGTTGTAGCTAATGCTCTTAGCAGGATGTCCATGGGTAGCACTGCCCATATGGAAGAGGGGAAGAGAGAATTAGCCAAGGAAGTGCATAGATTGGCTTGATTGGGAGTGTAGCTTAAGGAGAACAACAAAGGTAGGGTTAATGTTCAGAATGGTTCCGCTCCATCCTTAGTGTCTGAGGTGAAGGAAAAGCAAGACTGAGACCCTATCTTACTCTAATTGAAAGAAGCGGCTCAGAAGCAAAAAGTGATGGTTTTCTCCAAAGGGGGAGATGGGGTATTGAGGTACAATGGGAGGTTGTGTGTACCAGATATTGATGGTGTTTGAGACAAAATCATGGCTGAAGCTCATAGTATGAGGTATTCCATTCATCCTGGCTCCACCAAGTTATACCATGACTTGAGGGAAATCTATTGGTCAAATGGGACGAAAAAAACATTGCGGAGTTCGTTTCCAAGTGCCCCAATTGCCAACAAGTTAAGGTTGAACTTCAGAAACCTTATGGGTTAGCTTAAAATTTCAAAATTCTGGAATGGAAATTGGAGGTGGTCAATATGGACTTCATCACGGGTTTATCCCGATCCAGAAAGCAGCATGATTCAATTTGGGTGATGATCGATAGGATGACTAAATCAGCCCACTTCTTGGCGGTGAAGACAACCTATACGGCTGAAGAGTATGCCCGACTTTACATTTGGGAGATTGTGAGGTTGTAGGGACTTCCTTTGTCTATCATCTCAGACAGAGGAGCTCAATTCACCTCTCAATTTTGGAGATCGTTCCAGAAGGGATTGAGTACGAAGGTGAATTTGAGTACTGCTTGTCCCCCTCAAACAGATGGGTAGGCAACGCGCACTATTCAGAATTTGGAGGATATGTTGAGGACGTGTATTATTGACTTTAAGGGAAATTGGGATGATCATCTACCATTGATTGAGTTCACGTATAATAATAGCTATCATGCCAGCATCCTGATGGCCCCGTATGAAGCTTTATACGAGAGGAGATGTAGATCTCTGATTCGCTGGTTCGAGGTGGGTGAAGTTGAGTTGATTTACCTGACCTCATACACCAGTCTATGGAGAAGGTGAAAGTCATCCAGGAAAGGTTGAAGACAACCTAGAGTCGCCAGAAGTCATATACAAATATGAGAAGAAGAAAAGACTTGAAGTTCGAGGAAGATGATTGGGTGTACTTGAAAATGTCGCCCATGATGGGTGTCATGAGATTTGGTAAGAAGGGGCAGCTAAGTCCCCATTATTTTGGGCCATACCAGATTATAAGAAGGATTGGTAATGTTGCTTACGAGTTAGACTTACCCTTCGAGATAGATGGAGTTTACCCAGTGTTCCATGTATCTATGCTGAAGAAGTGTTTGGGGGATTCAGCCTTAGCAATTCCTGTGGAGAGTATGAGTGTGAAGGAAAACTTATCATACGTGAAAGTTCCAGTCTAGATTCTTGACTGATAGGTTCGTAAGCTGAGAAACAAAGAGATAGCCTCCTTTAAAGTTTTATGGAGGAATCAATTTGTTGAGGAAGCTACGTGGGAAGCTGAAGAAGCGATGAAACTCAAATACCCGCATCTATTCGTGCCAAGAGATGATGATGTTGAAGTTAAATACTCGTATTATTATCAATTTTGAGCATTCTTTTCCATTTAATTGATGCCTTACGTTACCCCATTCTCGAACCTAAGACAAAGATTGATAGATGGTGGATAGTGAGGGTTCGAGTGTTCCCGAGTGAGGAATAAGGTGAATTATAAGGATATTCGAGTACCCGTTCGACCTTCACTCATATTCGAAGACGAACGATTCCAAGGGGGAGATGATGTGATACCTCGTGAAATTACTAAAATACCCCTAAACTTGGTCATGCGCACAACGTATCTTTCCAAGCTCTGATGAAAAATTCGAGATAAGATATGCGATCAACGCAAAAAAATAGAGTCAAAAAATAGCCTCGACTCGGCTTTAATGTGAAAAAACATGAATTAATTTTTCCAAAGTGAGCTTAAAACAGTGAGGTTTTCGCGCCTCTTCCGCGATGCGCAGAGGAGGCAAAACCACACTTTGTTGTTTTTCAAAAATTCGATGGAAATCATAATTTCACAAAAAAGTATATATTTACGCTAGTGTGCATTACGCACTAGTGTATGGGGAAGAAATTTTTGTCATTTAATTTAGGAAGGGCAATTTCATCCTTTCCAACATATTTTTATATCCCTAGGTCAAGTTTTGAAGTATATTTCGTACGAAAGAAAATTGTAAGACCCAAAAATATTCTAAGTCTTATTTCTACGCTAAGTAAAAGAAAAGAAGAGGAGAGGAAAGTGAGGGTTCAGAGGAGAATTCAAAGTTCTTCAACGATTCTTCATTCCCAGGTATGTAAAGGCTACCCAAAAGCAAGGAATTGATCTCCCATGTGCCAAATAGAGTTAGGATGACAAATTCATGACTAGAATCTTGATTTATGAGTTCTTGAAGGTTTCTTGATAATTACTCTAAATTTTTGAATAATTGCTTTAAATTCTTGTATCATATCTTGAAATTCTTGGTTTTAATCCCTTAAACTATAATTTTATATCATGAATTAATGATCATCATGTTTAACTTTTATTGTATATATTCACTACTATGTGATTGTGACTTGACCCTTAAAATGTCTCTCCATAATGACTTGAATAATGAACTTATGGGATGACTAGAGCGTTGAATGTCTGAAAATGATGTCTGACTAAATTTGAGTCCTGAATTGAGTACATTGATGACTGTGATAGCTTAAAATATTATTGATAGAGTTGAATGGGTAGAATTCTCTTAGGTTGGATAGATAATCTTACCCGTAGAGTTGGGTGATAAGAGTTCTTGAAGGATTGATAGATTTATGAGCATGTTGAGTCCTAGTAGGAGTATTAGCATCGAAATGGGTAAAAGTGAGTCCCACTTGAGCCCATTAACAATGTGACCAGCGTAGGAGAGGATTGGACCGTGAAAGCGGATGTTTTCTTTGTCCCGAAAGGGGACTTTATAGACTTTTGGATCCATTGACAGACTCGTCCTTTACCCCGGCAAGGTACTGGACGGATGTGGCAACAACATCTCTTCATTGTATCACTATCGGCTCATAGGTAGTGGTTAGTCGGTTATAGAAACTCCCAGATAGGTTTCATGATGATAGAATTCCGATGTGATATGAAGGTTTGATGCTTGATAGCTAGTAAGGTGATAGAGTCTTGTCTTTTATATCTGAGGTGAGGCTGATTGATTGATGAGTGTCAATTATACTGTTTCCTTTTTCTTAGCCCGTTTTTTTTATATACTAATGCCTCTCTGGCACTGCATCGTGTTATGATGTAGATTCAATAGACCGAGGACTTCAGCAACCCGATTGTTGAGGTTCAGAGCTCTCTATTCCATACAGTGGTGAGTCCTCCCCTGCATTCGGAGGATGGTTATTTCTATTGATTTTCTAGTCTTTTATTTGATTTTGGTAGACATGGCCTGTCATGGTACCGTCTTAGACTATAGTATATAGGCTTCATAGATATAGATGTTGATGTTGATGTTGATGTCGAGGGTTCCTTTCCCTCTTTCTTTCCTTATATTGAGACTGTTGATTTTCCTATTCTATTTCCGTATAATGGATTAATGTTGATAGTACGAGCCCACTGATTGTATAACATTTATTACCTATAATATCATTTCGATTTTTGCTGATGCATTGACTGAATGATGGCAAGGAGACTAAGTGGTCTGCTTGGGGGCTAGCAATAATCTCCGAGTGCTAGCCACACCTAGGGTACCCTTTCGAAGTGTGACACGTGGCACCAAGATGGGTCTCTTGGATGAAACAATATTGAGCTTGTTAATTTGGACTCCTTTATTGTACCCTAAATTAATTAACATGGGTTTTAATTAAATCCGTATCTATTGGACTTAAATGATTAACCCAATTATATTAATTCATAACATTTATTTGGACTAATATATTCATGAATTTAATATAATTCGAATCATTTTAAAATTTATATTTAATAAATTTTATATGATTACAAGTGGTTTTACAAAACCACCTTTTACACATGACAAGTTTTAATTCAGCCACAATTTTTTTTTAAAAAAAAAATTCTAAATAAAATTAAGAAAAAAATCCACAAAATTAAGAATTTTGTTTAGAATTTATTTAGAAACAAATTCTAAATAAGTAAAAAAAACAAAAAATTATGAATTTATTTAGAAACAAATTCTAAATAAACTTAAGAAACAAATCAACAAAATTAATAATTTTTTTCTTAATTTATTTAGATTTTTTAAAAATGATGTGGCCAAATTAAAACATACCATTTGTAAAAGGTAATTTTATAAAATTACCTTTTACACATGACATGTTTTAATTCAGCTACGTCCTTTTAAACAAAACAAATTCTAAATAAAATTAAGTAAAAAATTCCAAAAAATTAAGAATTTTTTTAAAAATTTTATTTAGAATTTATTTAGAAACAAATTCTAAATAAGAAAAAAATCCACAAAGTTAAGATTTCTTTTAAATTTTATTTAGAATTTATTCTTTTTTTAAAAAATGACGTGGCCAAATTAAAATTTGCCATGTGTAAAAAGTGATTTTGTAAAACCACTATTAAAAAATAATGGCATGGATGAACCTTTTTTTCCTTAACAGCAATGGTACATTTGAGTCAAACTTTTAACGGATGACATAAATAAACCTTTTGTTAAAGTTTGATAGCATAGTTAAGCCTTTTCCCTAAAATAAAAATAAAAGCAGTATTTTTTGTAGTTAGGAAGAAGCTAAAGATTTAGTTTTCTTCATAAAAAAAAAAAAGCAAAAGCAAAAAATTATTTTTTAAGATAAAATTATCCGTATCATTTATATAGATTTACCAATATACCTCTTGTTAACTAATTAGCATATTTCATAAGTTCGGTCAAGTTCCTTTTAAGAATTTTATTCTTCTTTGTACCTACCAAATTCTTACTTTATTTTATGTTTTATATATTATTACTTTATATATTTTAATTAGTGAAATAATTTTTAATTTATTTGGATTGATGTAATTAATTATATTTAAATCATTATGTTAATATTATATTTAAATCATTATGTTAATATTATATTTAAATCATTATGTTAATATTATATAATATTTTATTATTTTTTGATTTATCTATGTATAATATTGATAAAAAATTTATAACATGTATTTTTTTGATTAAACAAAAAAAAATTGTTAAAGTTTTTATAACAGGTTTTAATTTTCTCAATAAATAATCTTAATATCAAAAATGCATTTATAATTTTCTTTTTTCATTATTCGACTCTCCAAAACATTCGTAAAAAAATTAGCCAAATACAATCTGTTTATCAAAAAGCTTTTTCAAATGAATCAAGACAATACAAATTACTATTTTTAAAAGTAGTTTTCTGGAAAACTATTTGAATAAAAATTAGCAGTTTTAGTCACTACAACAAACTGGCACAAAATAGTTTTAAATATTTGATAAAAAATTATTTGAGTTACCTTTTCAAAATATATTTATTCACTCAAGACAGATTTCTAAACAACAAGAGATTCAAAAATTACTAACGGCTACACATTTACAAAAAATATATTTGACCGCCTACCAAAATGGAAAGATTGTCATGCGTGTATATATATATACTAGTCACAAGCGTCCGTACTCGCATGGGTCCAACCGATAGTTTTTAATCTCAATTTTTATAATGCGAATAGATTTTTTGTATGCATTTTCAAATTTTAGAAGCAGCGAAAGAAATATAATCAAATTGCTTTGAAAATATTAAATTAAGAAACCTGCAAATTTTTTTAGCGGGTCTCATATAATAGTGGTGAAGAATTAGACATCTCGTTCACAAAATAATTTATCAGGGCTAATATTGTTAAATTATAATTGAAGCAGCCGAAGAAATATAATTAGGCTATTTTGAAAATATTAAATTAAGAAACTCACAAACAACAATAATTTATCATGGCTAACGTTCCAAAATCATAATTGAAGCAGCTGAAGAAATATAATGAAACTGCTTTCAAAATATTAAATTAAGAAACTCACAAACAACAATAATTTATCATGGCTAACGTTCCAAAATCATAATTGAAGCAGCTGAAGAAATATAATGAAACTGCTTTCAAAATATTAAATTAATGAACACACAAATTATTTTTGTGGGTCTCAGGAACTCACAAAAATAATTTGTTAGAGCTACACAAAATAATTTGTCAGGGCTAATATTGTAAAATCATAATTGAAGCAGTCGAAAAAATATAATTAAACTGCATTAGAGCCATGCAAAATAATTTGTCAGGGCTAATATTGTAAAATCATAATTGAAGCAGCCGAAGAAATATAATCAAGCTGCTTTAAAATATTAAATTAAGAAACTCACAAAAATAAATAATCGAGCTGCTTTGAAAATATTAAATTAAGAAACTCACAAAAATAATTTATCGTGGCTAATATTGTAAAATCATAACCGAAGCAATATTGTAAAATCATAATTGTAGCAGTTGAAGAAATATAGTGAAGTTGCTTTGAAAATATTAAATTAATAAACTCGTAAATTATTTTTGCGAATCCCATATAATAACGGCGAAGAAACAACTCAAATAGGTATATTGACGGAGAGGGTATCTGATTGAGCTGCTTTATTCACACTTATTAGTAAGTAATATATATAAAGAGAGAGAGAGCGCAACTTTCTAGTTCCTATAATATGAGTAAAAATATAATCTAATGATGAAGGAACCGCCACCCCACCCCCAAAGAAATTTGATTTCAATATTTACCTTACTCTTGTCTCGAAACTAGTGTGGATATTGTATGCTCATGTGCTCTTCTTGCTCCTAGGAGCCTTCTTTTCAAGGGTGTCCACCGGTCAGTTTTGTTTGATTTTATGTATTATCAGTTTTTGATTTTTAAATATGTTAAACCAATAAGATTTTTTTATCGATTTTTGGTTTATCAGTTTTTTGTCCTTAACAATTCAGTTTTCGATTTACCCAATAAGAAAATACTCATAAAATAAATATATGATTTCTCTAATAATTTCACGATATACGATGAGATACAATAAAACAAATAATCAATTAAGCACCTAAACTTAATAATATGCAATATTTGACCTCATATTCTAGTTTACTTTCCAACAGAATGATTATACATTGGAAACCAAGCAAATACATGACTTACGAGTATCAATTTAGTATCAAGTGATGTTAAATTATTAATATTTAATATTTATAAAGAGATAAAGTAGTAAATTATTACAGTCTTAATAGGTTATGGGTTCACCCAATAACCCAATACTAAAAATCAAAATCGAACCAATAATTCGATTATTCTTTTTTGTAAAATCATTAAAAATTCGTTAACCCAATAATAATAAACTGATAACATTTTTCTCGAATCGATTTGTCGGTCAGTTTGATTTTCGTATACCCCTACGTCTTTTCTAAAATGGTTTGTCCAAAGTACCTTTAGAAATTCTCTTACTTTTAAGTTGTTTAATTTCATGAGCTTGAATTAGGATATGCTCTTCTTTAATCATCAAGTCAGGATTAACTTCGAGAGATTCAACTAGAAGAACATGAGATAGATCCGAACGATATCTTCTAAGCATAAAAATATGGAAGGCATTGTTGATCTTGTCTAATTTAGGTGGTAAAATTTATATGCAACTGCCCCAACCCATTCAAGTTTCTCATAAGCTTGATAAATCAGGAACTAAATTTTATTTTTTTTGCCAAATCTCATAATCTTCTTTCATGGAGGCACATTTAAGAATATTTTTTCACCAACTTGATGCTCAATATCACACCTTTTTAAGATCAGCATATGACTTTTGTCTATCCGAAGTAATCTTTAGAAGATTCTTGATCACTTTTACCTTATCTTCCATTTGTTGCACAATTTCATGTAATGACCTGGATGTTTTACGACTTTGTTGGAGCTTGAAAGTTTTAATTTCGGGAGACTTTGGACCAAGGTGATACCCCATAGGGGCCCGCACAGTCCGTGTGAGGTTACAAGGCTCGTGTAAGGCGTCCTTGGAGTGACCCTTGGCCTCTTGATGGTTGTTTCGCCCTTGGCGTGGAGTTTTAAGCTACAGTACACCACACTTGGACCCCACATGGGTTATGTGACACTTCACGGATCGTGTGGTGGCCTTAAGCTTGGAATTCCACTATTTGGGACCAAGTATGGTGACATGGCCCCTCACACGGCTCGCATGGTGTGACACAAGCCGTGAGGTCCTCCGTATAGCTTCCGGAGTGAAATATTTTTCCAAGGATAGAATCACCATCTCGTAACTTCATTGTGAAGAATTGTTTTTGTAAGGAAAGGGACACAGTTGGGTACACGGCTCATGTGGCCTCAGACGGTTCGTGTGATCGTCCCTATAGATGATTTCGTCAAAAATTTCTAAGTATGAGATTATCGTTATGGACCTTTGTCGAGTGAATTTTTGATAAATGTTGGTTCACGGGCAAGTACACGGTCTGTATAGTGCAACATAGACTGTATACCCTCCCTTGAGATGAAAATATTCAATTTTCCCAACTTGTTTCATTAATGGCATTTTCGTAATTATTTTATTAATGGCATTTTCGTAATTATTTTATTAATGGCATTTTCGTAAATACAGTTTGTTCTAAGGTTCTCTTATGACTTCCTATGCTACCTAAAGACTTTCTAATGACCTAAACTTCATTCCTAACATTCAAATTTATTCCTCACATTCGAAATTCCTCTCAAGTCACTCTTAAATCTCTTTCAATGAACTCTTGTGGGTCTTAAGCTTAGGGATCAAGAAAGGGCTCTTTCTTCACCAAATTCCTTCTTGAATCTTCTTCATTAGCTAAGGTATGTGGGTTTGATTCTTGGTCCTTTTCAACCAAGAAGAACCAAACTCTTTTCAAGTGATTTTAGCTTACTTTAAATATGAGTTTTCATTATTATGATTTATTAAATTCAATTGATGTATGGAATATGCTTTATTGATGATTTTAAGTTGATTAAAAACCTATTTTGATGATTTACATTGAAGTTATTAATGTAGGAATGTGCATGTCCCCTTCAAAGCTTAATTTATGCATAGGTAGTCCATATTATGTTTTAAATGTGAATTTTACTTATGCCTTTACTTGAATTTCATAATGTTTTGTTGATTTTAGATTAAATCTCCATTACCTATGCTATACTTACATTGTTGATATCATATGCATTCATGCTCATTGGATTTTATGAAAGTTATGAAGTGGGTTAAGCCCAATTATGTTTATGTAAATGATTTTTTGATAAGATATTGGTTATGACAAGAATGTGATCATATAAATGTTTATTGTTAATTGCTCTTTGAGCATTTTGGGTGCTTGCACCATATTTTCATGAGCATGGGCTATTCCTATGCATGAGTATCATGATTATGAATTATGATTTGGCTTTTGAGTCCAAGTATGAACGATTATGTATTGTGTTTGGCTTTTGAGCCTAAGTGTGCATTGAAAGGATTTGAAATAACTATTGCTTTTTTTTCTTTAAAAGCATGTATATGTATAGGTATTGTCATGGAATATTTTGACTTAGCACCGATGGATTGGGGGCGTCAGGGCTATCCACAAGAGTCCTCTCTCTTTCCTAGAACTATATAGGAATGGAAGCCATTACTGAAAAGACCGGATCGTAAGGAATGGTTATTTATTTATTGATATGATATGATATGATAATAGAAATCAAGCTAAAAATACTAGGTCGTAAGGAAGGTGTCCATCAACTGAAAAGACAGGGTCGTAAGGTGTGATGTAGATTACTCTTGGCAAGTAATCTTCTCCTACCAATGGGAGGTTTTTATCGGACTAATTCGTGTTATAGCTCGCATGAGTTTGATTTGTTGGTTATAGTCTATCCCCAATAAATATGAGCATTGTGCATTTCATGCATCATTGGTTTCATGACATATCTTATACTATATCTCTTGCTATATATCTCCTTCTATACTATGTGCCCTTGTTATCTAACATTGAAATGCAGGTTTGGTAAGTCATATGCATAGCATCTCGCATACTTAGTACATTCAAACATACTAACATATACTTTTGCCTACACAATCTCATCATTAGGGATTGAGGAGTATATTCATCCACCGTATGATGTCAAGCTCGTATATGAAGTTTTGCTTGTTGTGGTAAGTCCTATCTTCCAAGGACAAACCACCATTCGTCTACCTATGATGCTTTACTTATTTTATTCACTTTAAGGGTGAGCCTGGGGTATATCTTGGTCCCCAACCTATCTTATGATTAGAGGCATTGTTAGACATCTTGTAAACTCCCTTACAGTTATATGCTATGTGATATGAATGAGGTTTGCTATGGTTTTGGCTATCTATTTGTTAATGTTAAATGATGGAAGGGTAGTGACTCCGCTATTAAGGGTCAGTCTACTTCCTACCTTAAGGCCCGAAAGATGATCTCCTATTTGTGTATTTATCATATGAGCTTTGCGATATGATTGTTTGTGTGAAGCAAAAGATCCTAAGTCCCGAATTACCCCCATAGCGTGAGTCATAGTTACTCGTCCCTTAATATTTATATGCTACGTGCTTTGTGAATCCATATTCTCCCCTTTCCCAATGATTTCCCCATAGCGTGAGTCCTATTCTCCCGTCTCTTAGACTTATGTGTTTGCTTTTAACTGTGCTTCCTAAATGATGATGTGAATATAGATAGTATGAGGCTTGTTTGGGGACTCTCGAGTTCCCATTCGCTATGTCACTCCTAGGCCCTAGGTCCGAGTCATGACAAGCTTGGTATTCGAGCACTAGGTTTGTAAATAATCAATGGAGTCCATCATGCTGCGTCATGTAGAATACTATTCATGGGTATGAAGTCCACTATTCCATGAGTGGGAGGCTATGATAACGTTCTAGGAATTTTCTCACTTCTTTATGTCTTATGTCATGCTATGAATCATATGTTTTGTTTCCTAATCTTAATGGAGCCCTTGCTCCATTATAGAAGATGCCTTGAGAAAGAGCTCCCAGACAACCCCTGGCTAATAAGGGTCAAGCACCCCAAGGGCCTATAGAAGAGCCTATCTCAAATGGTGAATTTTGTACGACCTTTGCTATGCTTGCCCAGGTGGTGACCTCTCAAATTAGGTAGGCTAATCTTCATAGGGATCCCACTCTGGCCTCTAGGGTGAGGGATTTCACCCGAAAGAACCCTCCAAAGTTTATGGGTTAAAGCTGATGAGGATGCTCAAGAGTTCATTGATGAGCTCATCACAGTGCTGCATGTTATGGGTGTCACTTCTGAGGGGAAAGTTGAGTTGGCTTCTTATCAGTTGCAAGATGTGGCTCAAGTGTGGTACACCTAATGGTCGATGGAGAGAGTTTATGGTAATATTGTTAATTGGGAGAAATTCAAGTTAGCCTTTCTGGATTATTTCTTCCACTAGAGCTTAGGGAAGCTAAGATGACTGAGTTTATTAACCTCAAACAGGGTGGTATGAGTGTGAGGGGCTATGACCTTAAGTTCACTAAGCTTTCCAAGTATGCTGCTACACTTTTGGTTGGCCCTCGTGCAAGAATGCATAAGTTCATTCCTTGTATCTCTGACTTGCTTGTGAAAAAGTGTCATACAATGATGCTCATTTGAGATATGGATATATCTAGACTCATGGTTTATGCAGAGCAAATTGAAGGGTAGAAACTCAAGGAGAGGAGAGTACATGATCTTAAGACGGCTCGTTCGATGATGGGTTCTCTGACTCTCGAGGTGGTGGATTTGGTTGCTTCTAATAGGGCCAAGGTTCTAGTTCTGAGGTTTTTAATGCTATAGTGCCTCCTTCTAGGGCACTGGTTTGCAATAGACCGTCGTATCCTCGGTGTGACAAGTGTGGAAGAAATCACACAGGTACTTATTGGAAGGAGTTGGGAGGATGCTATGGGTGTCATGATAAGAACCACATGGTTGCTGACTGTTCTAAGAATGATCAGAGAGGTCAAGGTCAGATGACTCAAGGTAGGCAAGGCCAGCAAAAAGCTCCACAAAGTGTTTCCCCGAGGAACAACAGGTTCTATGTTCTTCATGCACGTTAGGAAGTTGAGGAAGCTCTGGATGTCATGACTGGTATATTAAAAGTCTTTGATTTTGATGTGTATGCTTTTCTTGAATGGAGTACGAATTTGTCTTTTGTGTCTCCTCTGTTTGTTGTTAAGTTTGGTTTGAGTCCCAAAATCTTGAGGGACACCTTTTCAGTTTATACCCCCGTAGGTGAATCTATTGTTGCTCACAGAGTTTACCGAGGTTGTCTTACTTTTGTGTTGCCTAAAGTCTTTCCGTGTGAACTTATGGAACTTGAGACATCTGTCTTTGATGTGATTCTTGGTTTTATGCATCGTATGCCTTTATATATTATAGAACCCAAAAAGTTAAGTTCCAACTTCTCGGATAAGCTCGTTCTCGAATGGAAGGGTAGTGACTCCGCTATTAAGGGTCAGTCTACTTCCTACCTTAAGGCCCGAAAGATGATCTCCTATTTGTGTATTTATCATATTGTGATGGTCAAGGATGTGGAGACCGAGTCACCTACTTTTGAGTCAGTTCCGGTGGTGAATGAGTTTTCGGATGTGTTCCCTGAAGACTTGCCCGGTATTTCTCTCAAAAGGTAAGTAGACTTTGGCATAGATCTTTTTCTGGAAACTCAACCCATCTATATTCCTCTTTATCATATGGCACCAGCTGAGTAGAAGGAACTGAAAGAATAATTGAAGGATTTTTGGAAAAGGCTTCATTAGAGAATTGAAAAATGGCTAAGTATAGGTGTTTTCAAGCATAAGCAGGCATGGGGCTATGACCCCAAGGCCCTTGGGCTTTAATGGCCAAGTATATCTCCATGGGGTGCTCTGGTGTTATTTGTAAGAAAGAAAGATAGATCTCTTCTGATGTGCATTGATTATAGGCAATTGAATAAGGTTACCATCATGAATAAGTATCTCTTCCATAGAATCAATAACTTGTTTGAACAATGTCAAGGGGCTATCCATTTCTCAAAGATTGACCTCGGCTCTGGGTATCATCAGTTGAAGCTTAGAGAGTGTGATATTTCCAAGATGGCTTTTCGAACTATATATGGGCACTTTGAATTTGTGGTGATGTTATTTAGCCCAACTAATGCTTCAGCTGTGTTTATGGATCTTATGAATCGGGTGTTCAAGGCATTCTTTGATAGTTCTGTGCTTGTCTTCATTGATGATATTCTCATTTATTCCCGAAGTGAGCGGGAGCATATGAATCATTTGAGGTTGGTTCTTCAAGGGAGAAGAAGTTGTATGCTAAGTTTAACAAATGTGAGTTTTGGTTGGGTGAAGTAGTTTTCTTGGTCATGTGGTGTCTAGTGATGGTATTAAGGTTGACCCGAAAAAGACTGAGGCCATAAAGAATTGGCCTAGACCATTGACTCCTTCGGATATTCAAAGTTTCCTGGGTTTGATAGCTATAATATGAGGTTTGTTGGAGGTGTCACGACCCAAGCCTAGGGCCTAGACGTGACACGGCAAATGGGGAACTCGAAGGAACCCCAAACAAACCTCTTAGCATAGCAATCACGCATCCTTTGTTGCTAAAGCAAAAATAACAACACAAGAGATATAATTAAGGAAAAAGGGACTAAGAGAAGTCTTTGATAATCATAGAATACTCAAGAGTCAAGCTCATAGGATAAGTACATCAATTGTTCAAATAATACCTCTAACAAAGATTGGAGCGGGGACCAAGACACTTTTTGGGCTCACCCTTATAATATCAAGTATTCAACATAAAGTAATATCAAATAGTAAGAGTAGCATAGCTAGTGTCCCCGGACTTGAGGACTCACCAAAACTTATCTTTCGAAATGCCAAAACTAGCCACATCGAGGATAATTGAGAGGTGCTCCGGTTCCTACATGCTAACATCATGTAGGAATAAAGTATGCATTAGTATATTTGAATGTACTAAGTATGTAGGGTGCAATGCAACAAGACATAGACAACATATTCAAATTAAAATGCATAATCATAAGCAATAGATAAGTATAGTATTAATATGACATGCATGATCAATGCTTGAAACTGTCACCCCCAACAAGGTGGTCGAGGTATCTACCCCTCAACATGGTAGTATTGGCATGTCATCCCCCAACAAGGTGGTCGAGGTATCTATCCTTTAGCATAGTAGTATGGGCATGTCACCCCCCAACAAGGTGGTTGAGGCATGTCACCCCCTCGACAAGGTAATAGGGCATGCCACTCCCCCAACAAGGTGTGATCAACTTGGGATACTATAGATACTTTTCATGAATTCAATGTATACATGCAAGCCCTTAATTATTATAAAGTCACTTGACCTATAAATGATGTAATAGACAATCAATAGCTTGAGAATCCTTGTCAAGACATTTTATCAACCACTTGGTGGGTGTGCAATGCTAGTTCAAAATCATGCAATTCAAGAGTGAACTAATATGAGAAAACTCAATATAAATCAACTCACCAACATATAGTAAAACCCTCATGTAAGATAACATGAAATCCATCATCAAATCTCATAATAGATTATAGTTTCATAGCTCAAATCATGCATAGTCTTAATAGATAACTAATTCATAGTATAAGCTTGAAATAGATAATCATGCATATTGAACCAACATTTCATAAAACCCCAACATACTTTATAATCAAAATCCATAATAAGTGATACTCATAGAAGATACAACTTGAAATCATGTAATTTTCATAAAAAAGAAGATTGGGCTCCATGGGTGAAAGGACCCAATGGATGAAACCCATATACCTCAAAATTGGGTTTCCTTGAGTTGAGCTTGAAGAGAACTTGGGCTTGAAGAGAATCCTTGAGACTCAAAGTTAGGCTTGAAATCATTGGAATTTGAATGATATATTTGGTTAAGTGTGGGAGAGGGTTTTGAGAGGGTCTTGAGTGATATAGAATTGAAAAATGGCTAAGTATAGGTGTTTTCAAGCATAAGCAGGCATGGGGCTATGACCCCAAGGCCCTTGGGCTTTAATGAAAAGCCAAGGAAAGTAATACACTAGTCCGTGCCTTTGGCGCGATACAGACCAGTTGCAAACCACCTTCCAATAATAATCTGCACCCCTGGCGCATCCCGATCAGGGCGCGGATGACCATTGGAAATAAAAAATTAGTGAAAATTATTTTTTGCTACGGGTCCTCTAAAATCGGGGTTATACCCATTTCTCACTCAATATTTCCCTCTGATTGAGAATATGAAGTCAGATTTTTGATATCACACACAGATTTTGAGATATATAGAAATTAAGATTATGGACAGTTTCGAAGCATATTTTTGGGGCATTTTTGGGGCCATTTCAATATCTCCCCTCTGGGAACATTCATCGCCGAATGTTAACAAATGTACGTAAGAGAAGTAATTATGAAGATTTCAGCCCAACATGAATGCAACAAATGCATTCAAACATCATTTCAAAAATCTAGACATGAATGTCAAAAATCATCATAAACTTGTAAACATAAACATGAATGCATGCAAAATGACATAAGGGCTGAAACTTAAGACTTGAAATTATATAGGCAATTAAATTAGTATCTTTGGCTTGAGTAGAGTGGAAGAGATAGGGATATACCTTTCTCATGTCTACCTTTGTATCCCATGTGACACTTTCATTTTGTTGGTTCCTCCAAAGGACCTTGACGAAAGCTACATATTTGTTTCACAACCTCTTCACTTGTTTGTCCAAATTCTACACCAAGGCCTCCTCATAAGTCAAATTATCTACTACAACACCCACAACATCCAAAGGCCCTATAGCAATTGGGTCACCCACACACTTTCTCAACATGGACACATGAAAGACCAAATAAACTATGTCCATCTCCATAGGTAACTCCAACTCATATACAACCTTAACCACTCTTTTCAAAACTTTATAAGGACCCATAAACCTTAGGCTAACTTTCCCCTTCTTGCCAAATCGAACCACACCCTTCTTAGGTGAGACTTTCAAATAAACCCAATCACCAACCTTAAACTCAAGATCTCTTCTCCTCACATCAGAATAGGACTTTTGTCTACCTTGGGATGTTTTTGATCTCTGCCTAATCAACCTCACCTTCTCAAAGTCTTCCATGACCAAATCAAGACCTAGAAAATCTATTTCCCCCACTTCAAACCACCAAATCGGGGATCTACAATGCGTACTTTAAAGAGCTTCAAAAGGAGTCATACCAATGCTTGAGTGAAAGTTATTATTGTAAGCAAATTCAATGAGAGGAAGATGTTTATCCCAACTACCCTTAAAATCTAAAACACAAGCCCTAAGCATATCCTCAAGAGTTTGGATAGTCCTCTAGGCTTGACCATCCATTTGGGATGAAAGGCCATGCTAAGCTTAACCTTGGTACTAAGACCTCTTTGGAAAGACCTCCAAAAGTGAGAAGTGAGTTGAGCACCACAGTCCAAAATAATAGACAAGGGCACCCCATGCAATCTAACCAACTCATGTATATAAAACTTGACATAATCTTTGGCACCATGAGTGGTTTTGACCGGTAAGAAGTGAGCCGACTTTGTCATTCTATCCATAACAACCAAAATAGAGTCAAAATATTTCCTAGTCTTAGGTAATGCAACCACAAAATTTATGTTGATCTCTTCCCACTTTCAAGTAGGAATTTCTATATCTTGGGCTAGGCCACCCGACCTTTGATGTTCAGCTTTCACTGGTTGGCAATTGTGACATCCAGATATGAATTTGGCAATGTCTCTCTTCATACCACCCCACTAATACACTTCCCACAAGTCTCTATACATCTTTGTAGAATCGGGGTGAATGGAATAGAATGTGAAATGCCACAAAAAGTGCCCAAAAATGTGCCTCAAAAATGCCCATAATCATAATTTCTTTATATCTCAAAATTTGTGCATGATATAAAAAATCTGACTTCATATTCTTGAAAAGGGAAAAAATTGAGTGGAAAATAGGTCTAACCTCAATTTTAGAGAAACTGTAGCAAAATTTAATTTTCCCAAGTTCGCGCAAAACAGTGGCAGTTCCCGTTGCTGAGCAGTGTATTTTGTTGCCAATTTTCTTGTTTCGGCCTAAGGCCTTGGGGTCATGGTCCTAAGCCTTGCTATGTGTAAAAATACCTATACTTAATCATTTTTCAACCCCATTTAATTCAAGACATTCACCGAAACCCTCTTAAATACTTAGCCAAATATTTTATCCCATTTCATGTGTCCCAAACTCACTTCTGGATCTTAAGGAATTCATTAAAGCTCAAGTTCTCATTCAAATCTTCATCAAGAAAATCTCCAAAGTTGAGGTATATGGGTTTCAACCATTGGGTCCTTTCACCGATAGTGCCCAACCTTCTTTTTCATGTAAATTACATATTTTTAAGTCGATTATTTATGGGTATCTTTTATAATGAAATTTGAATATAAACCATGTTGGGGTTTCATAAAATGTGATTGTTTAAGCATGTTTTGAGCTATGAATCTATGATCTATTATGAGATTTGATGAAGGGTTTCAGTATATATTGCATGATGGTGTTACCAAGTGTTGGTGGGTTGATTTACATTAAGTTTTATCACATGATTGCACTCTTGAATTGCATAATTTTGAACATTACACACTCGCCAAGTGTTTGATAATATGTCAAGTTTAGGTTCTTGAGTTATTAATGATCTATTGCATGACTTATAAGTCAAGTGACTTTATGAGGATGAAAGTAATGTATTTATGTGTTGACTTCATGAAAAGTACCTATAATGTTGCATGTTGACCAGCCCTTAAGGGGTTCTATGCCTCAACTACTATGATGGGGGGTGTTATGCCCATCTACCATATTGAGGGGTATATACCTTGACCACTATGATGGAGGGTGATATGTCCATCTACCAGTTAAAGGGTATATACCTTGACCACTATGATGGGGGGTGTTGTGCCCATCTACCATGTTGAGGGGTATATACCTTGACCACTTTGATGGGGGGAGGTGTTATGCCCATCTACCATATTGAGGGGTATATACCTTGACCACTATGATGGGGGGTGTTGTGCCCATCTACCATGTTGAGGGGTATATACCTTGACCACTTTGATGGGGGGAGGTGTTATGCCCATCTACCAATTGAGGGGTAGATACCTCAATCGGCTTCCAAGGGGGTGGTAGGCCTTGGATTCCAAAGTACTAGTTGCTTGGTCTATGATGATAGTCTCTTCCTACACATGTATTTTATTCTATATAAGCATGTTTTTCTTTAAACATTAATCATGCATGCCATGTTACTAATATACTATCTCTTGCTTATGATTATGCATTTTGATTAAGTTGCCTATCTCTTGTTGCATTGCATCTTATATACATAGTACATTCAAATTTACTAATGATACTATATGGCTACATGATATTACCATATAGGAACCGAAGCCCCTTATGATCATTCTCCCCGTGGCTCATTGACTATTTTGAAGATAAGCTATTAGTGAGTCCTCAAGTTCGGGGACATAGCTTTGCACTCTTACTTTTGCTCTTTCCATATGTTGCACTTTGATACTAAAAGAGTGAGCCTGAAAAGTGTCTTGGCCCCCACCTATGCTAGTCTAGAGGTATTTTTGAACAAGTTATGTAATTATGCTTAAGCTTGGCTCTTTTGATGATCTATATTATTAAAGATCTCAAATTGAGATAAAGAAGGTGGTTAGAACTTCTTAAAGACTGTGATATGAGTGTGCATTATCACCTCAATAAGACTAATGTTGTGGCAGATGCTTTGAATGGGTATCTATTGGTAGCCTAGCTCATATTGATGGTGGAGGCATAGAGGTGGCTAAGGAGGTCCATCGGTGGCTAGATTGGGAGTTAGGTTGGAAGATATTGATAATGGTTTTATTGTTGTTGTTGATGGTTCTAAATTTTCATTAGTTGAGGAGGTAAAAGCTAAGCCAGATCTTGATCTCTCCTTATTAGAATTGAAGGTCTTGGTGAAAGAGGGCAAGATGAAGGTTTTCTCCTCAGGGGGAGATGATACCATTAGATACCAAAGTATGTTATGTGTGCCTTGTGTTGATAGCTTGAGAGAAAAGATTCTTGATGAGGCTCATGGTTCTCCTTATTCTATTCACCCTGGGTCTACCAAGATATATAGAGATTTGACGAATGTATTTTGGTGGGTAGGTATGAAGAAAGACATTGCCACATTCGTTGCTGGTTGTCGTAGTTGCCAACAAGTCAAAGCCAAATATCAAAGGCCAGGTGGCCTAACCCAAGATATAGAGATTCCTACTTAGAAGTGGGAAGAGGTTAATATGGATTTTTTGGTTGGGTTGCCCAAGACTAGAAAGGATTTTGTTTCCAGTTGGGTTATGGTTGATAGAATGATAAAATCGGCTCACTTTCTATTAGTTAAGATCATATATAAGGATGAAGATTATGCCAAGTTGTACATTCATGACTTCGTGAGGTTACATGGGGTTCCTTTGTCCATCATATCAGATTGTGGTGCTCAATTTACTTCACTTTTTGGGAGTTCTTTCCAAAGGGATTTTGGTACAAGAGTTAAACTTAGTACGACCTTTCACCTCCAAACGGATAGCCAACTCGAAAGAATTATCCAAACTTTTGAGGACATGCTTAGGACTTGTATTTTGGAGTTCAAGGGTAGTTGGGATGATCATCTTCCATTGATTCAATTTTCTTATAACATTAGCTATCATTCTAGCATTGGTATGGCTCCTTTTGAGGCCCTATATGGTAGATGTTGTAAATCACCGGTTGGGTGGTTTGAAGTTGGAGAAATGAATTTGTTAGGTCTGGAACTAGTTGTGAATGCTATGGAGAAGGTAAAGATGATTAGACAAAGGTTGAAAATAGCCTAAAGTCACCAAAAGTCTTACACCGATATGAGAAAGAGGGAGCTTGAGTTTGATTAGGTCTATTTGAAGGTGTCACCGATAAAGGGTGTGGTTTGTTTTGGTAAGAAGGGTAAGCTAAGCACTAAATATATAGGTCCTTATAGGGTGATAAGGAGGATTTTTAAGGTGGCCTACGAGTTAGATTTGCTTACTAAAATGGAATTGGTTCATTCGGTCTTTCATGTGTCTATGTTGAGGAAGTGTGTGGGTAAACCTAATGCTATTGTGCCTCTTGATGTTGTGGCGGTAGTTGAAGACAACTTCACATATGAAGAAGTCCCACTAGAGATCTTGGATAGACAAGTGAAGAGGTTGAGGAACAAGGATGTTGCTTCTGTTATTAAGGTCCTTTAGAGGAATCAACAAGTCGAAAGTGCTACATGGGAGACCGTAACATACATGCAAAAATGATGTCCTTATCTCTTCCATCCTACTCAAGTCTAAGGTACTAATTCTAAGTCTTTTATGTGATTTCATACCTCATGTTCCACCCCCTAAGTCATTTTAATGCATTCATGTTTATATTGACAAAGTTCATGGTAATTTTACCCTTATGTTGAGATTTTAAAAATGGTGCTTTAAGTGTATTGTTGAGTTCTTGTCGGGGCTGCTTTCTTCATGATTACCCTTCTCATATATATTTCTTTGACATTTGGGGATGAATGTTCCCAAGGGGACATATTGAAATGACCCCAATATGTGCCCGAAAATATACCTCGAAAGTGTCCCGAATTGTAATTTCTATATATCCCAAAATCCGTGTGTGGTATCAAAAATTTAACTTTATATTCTTATTCAGGGGATCTAATTGAATGGGAAATCAATCTAATCCCGATTTAAGAGCAACTGTAGCAAAATTTGAAAATTGCAAAAATGTAATTTCCAGTGTGCATCCGCGCCTCTTGCGTGACACGCCAAGGGCGTACTACTATGTATTTTGTGCAATGTTTTTCTATCTCGGTCCAATATTTTTGGGTCTTGGGCCTAAGTGTTCCCATGCATGAAAATACCTATACTTAGCCTTATATAACCCTCATATCATTCAAGACATTCCCAAATACTCTCTCAAACACTAGACAAATATTTCACTCCAAATTTCAAGTTCCAAAACTAACTCGAATCTTAAAGTTCTCATTCAAGCTTCAAGTCTCCATTTTTTCAATCTTCTCCAAGGATTCTCCAAAGTCAAGGTATATTGGTTTCTTCCATGGGTTCCTTTCACCCATGATGCCCAAGCTTTCTTTTACCTAAAATTGCATGATTTAAAGTTGATTTACTCATGGGTCTTACTTATTATGAATTTCACTGCACACTATGTTAGGGTTTCATGAAATTATGATTGTTGTAGCATGTTTTGAGCTATGAATCTAAGATTTATTCTGAGATTTGAAGAAGGGTTTTAATGTATATTGCTTGTGGGTGTTACCACGTATCTATTGATGGTTTTACACTGAATTTTCTAGAATGATTCTACTATTTAATTGCATGGTTTTACACTAGCACTACACACCCACCAATATTTGATAAAATGTCCAGTTAATGTATTTTGAGGAATTAAAGGTCTAATGCATGTCTTATGAGTTGAATGATTTTATGATGATGAAAGGAACGTATGTATATGATATTATTCTATATAGCATTGGAAAGTGACCATGCCTTACTCGGGGGGTTAAGAGCCCAGGTAACCATGTCAAGAGGTTTGTACCTTGATACTAAACAAGGGGTTATGCCTTGATAACCAGGTTGAGGGGTTAGTACCTTAATAACCGGGGGTGGTAGGGTATGACTATCCACCAACCAATCAAGGGGTTTGTACCTTGGTAATCAAGTGAGGGGTTAGTTTCTCAATCACCATAGGTGGTAGGGTACGATGATTCACCAACCAACCAAAGGGGTTTGTACCTTGGTAACCTATGGGTTTTATAATGATAGTCTCTTTTTACACACATATTATCTTTAATGTAAGCATGTTTTACTTAAGCATTGATCATATATTCTAGTTTGTTAGTATGTTATCTATTGCTTACTATCATGCATTTTGATTATGACGCCTATCTCTTGTTGCATTGCGTCCTACATACTTAGTACATTCAAATGTACTAATGCATAATTTATGTCTATGTGATGTTACCATGTAGAAACCGGAGCCCCACTTGATCATCCTCCTCCACGTGGCTAGTACGATCTCTCTCAAAGCTAGTTAGTAAGTCCTTCACTTCGGGGACATTGACTTTCATCTTATACTATGTATAAAGACTTTCTATTTTTTTATCTTTCTTGACTATGAGGGTGAGCCCGATTGCTTGTATTGGCCCTCGCTAAGTTCTATGGCTAGAGGTGTTGTTGGAAATGTTCTGTATAATGCCATGAGTTTTGATTCTCTCTTGAATCTTGATATTTATGATATGAAAGTTGTCCCTTAGCATCATTTATCCCTATATACTATCTCTTGTTATATTTTATTGCTTCCGCGACCAAGGATATGTAATGATATGTTAAGAGGCTTACTTGGGGTTCCTTCAGGTTCCTCATGCAACGTGTCACATCTAGGCCCTAGGCTTGTATTGTGACACCCTCAACATGGTGGTATAGGCATGTCACCCTCTAACAAAGTGGTCAAGGTATCTACCCTCAACATGGTAGTATGGGCATGTCACCCCCAACAAGGTGGTCGAGATATCTACCCCTCAACATGGTAGTATAGGCATGTCACCCCCTAATAAAGTGGTCGAGGTATCTACTCCTCAACATGGTATATGGGTATGTCACCCCCCAACAAGGTGGTTGAGGCATGTCACCCCCCAACGAGGTGTGGTCAATTTGCAACACTATAGATACTTTTCATGAATTTAGTGCTTACATATAAGCCCTTAATCATCATAAAGTCAATTGACTTATAAACAATGTAATAGACCATCAATAACTTGAGAATCCCTGTCATGACATTTTATCAAACACTTGGTGGGTGTGCAATACTAGTTCAAAATCATGTAATTCAAGAGTGAAATAATATGAGAAAACTTAATGTAAATCAACCTACCAACATATAGTAAAACCCTCATGTAAGATTCCTTGAAATCCATCGTCAAATCTCATAATAGATCATAGTTTCATAGCTCAAATCATGTATACTATCAATAGACAAAATAAATTCATAGTATGAGCTTCATATAGATAATCATGCATATTCAACCAACATTTCATAAAACCCCAATATAGTTTATAATTAAAATCCATAATAAGAGATACCAGAGAAGATACAACTTGAAATCATATAATTTTCATAAAAAAAAAGATTAGGCTCTGTGGGTGCAATGACCGAATGGATGAAACCCACATGCCTCAAACATGGGTTTCCTTGAGGTTAGCTTGAAAAGAACTTGGGGCTTGAAGAGAATCCTTGAGTTCCAAAGTTAGGCTTGAAATCCTTGGAATTTGAATGAGATATTTGGTTAAGTCTTGGAGAGG